>JAIPRM010004869.1:0-21842 GCA_025469315.1 Stegophylla sp. TES_Ste_2020 | reverse complement strand
TTTCAAAAAATTCGTAAAAAAAAATGATGATTTCCGATTCGTTTTTTTAAAATTTTGGGTATTTTTTTCCAAAAAAAAAAAAAAAAAAAATTGAAGAATTGAGAAAATCAAAAAACGACCTTTCCTAAAGTACAATCTAGAGGCAAATCCGGTTTTAAAAATTTATTGATCGAAACTTTTGGACAAGTATTTCTATGAGAAAAGTCGTACACACAAAAAAAAAATTAACATCATTGTAAAATAACACTAGCTTCTTCACTTCGTTCAGAGTCTAAAAAAAAAAAATATGTTAGATACTTAGTTTCATCCCTCTTGTATTGTTTTTTCAAGTCCAGCGCTGATTAAAGTGGATAAGTAAATTATATGATAGAATGGGATCAAATGTTTCGTGAAATCGCCATTTATCACCTACTAACAAAAATTATAAAATGTATTTTTGGTTTTTGGGGAAGTGGTGAAAAACTCCCCTCCCTTCCCGGTACCTATGCGACCTCAGCACTCCGCCCCCACGATTACTCACGGACAGTGTTCCGCGGAACATTCGAACGACACCGATTTCTCGTAAGTATTCGGCGGCGGTGGTGGGGTTGTAAGTTATAACTCTGATGAATTATCTATAAATACAGAGAGACGAGAGTGCGGACGAGCGCATGTACAAATAATATGCGATAAACATACACGTATATAGGCGATACGTCGATGCTGTGATTTATATACGAGCCGGCGGCGGCGGCACTTGTTTATATTTTATTATTTATGCGACTACCTATATATATATGTATATATATATGTACGTATAATATATACGTATATTTGATTTTTTTTTTTTGCCATTCCCAACCTCAAGCTCTCCCTCCCCCCCGTTCCTCGTTCCGCCACCACCGCAGAGATTGCACACATCAAACGCGCGAAACGGGCGACGATATTTCGCCCGGTAAAAAAATCGTCGTCTCAAAGCCAAAAAGGTTTGATGGCACGCGTCTCCTCCCAAACGATGTCCTCCCTCCCCCCACCGTAGTAAGTACGCGAGATTTATTCCAGTCTATTTCCCAGAAACAAATCTGCGGTCTTTTAATCACGAGCAGAACACATCGGTCTGAGAGCCGAAAGCCACCTCGTCCCCTCGTACTTTTTCCTCCCTCCCCTTACCACCCCCCTCCTTCACTCTATCAACGCGTATAATGTGTGTGTGTGTGTGTGTGTGTGTGTGACGCATATATACGTATATATATATATATATATATACGCGCGAGTTGTTGTCTTTTTGCCCGGCGACTGCGGACGAAATAAATTACCGGCAGTATATTCGGCACATATGTCGACGATGCGTTGAATAATTTTTACATCAGTATGGTTGAAAAATCATTGCTTTTCATAAAGAGACGGAGTGGAAAACAAACGAGCCATTACTCGGATTAAAATGGCGCGCGTTCCCGCCGTTCCGCGGCGACGCGAGGAGTATATTATTATTATTATTATTATTATTATTGTACGGCAAGATTGCGCGCGTCGCCGACGACGACGTGTGTGTGTGTGTGTGTGTGCAGTGCGAGGAGGAAAAGCCGGAGAAAGAGTGGGACGGATGACGAGGAGGAGGAGGAGGAGGAGGAAGAGAAAACGGATAGACAAAGACGGTGACGGGGAAAGGGAAGAGTAGAGAGAAAAAGAACGTCCGAGCGCACGTATATATATTTATATGTATACGAAATGAACGCCAAATAAACGGAGAAGAAAAAAACCCAATGGAATGGAAGAAATTAAAAAAAAAAAAACAAAAAAAGAAAAAAATACCGGTCGTCATAAAAGCCCGTAGTGGTCCTGTTATCGTGTTTTTTTTTTTTTTCAGTTATCCGGGGTGGGGGGGCGCAAGGTGCACAAGGTGCCTTTGGAAAAAAATTCGAATATTAAATATTCCGCAGTCACCCCCGAGAAAATTAACTTTTTCGCATAAACAATAACAACCCCCGGGGCGTTGTTCGAGTTCTATATCGTATTTCTCCGGTATCGCGCCCCGCCACTCTGCCACCCCCCCCCACCCACCGGTTTCTCGCAGCGCTTCGACGAGAGGTGAGAAATATTAATGATCATAATGAACGCATTTTTAAAAACGGCGACCAGAGCGAGATCTCCCCCCCCCGCCGCGCTAAACGTGCGTTCTTTTCTCTTCTATTTATTCAATTTGTTTTTTATTTCAGATCTCTTATTTTTTTTTTTTTTTTTTTTCTTTATCTCCATAATGAAAAGCGCCGTGAGAATAACAAATTTAATTTAAAAATTCACATCCAGCAAAAGTACACGCGATATGATGATAATATTAACGAGTCGAACCCGAGCGCAACGTACAAGACGTTGGCAGGCTGGTGACGGGTGGGTGGATGGGTAGACACCCTTCTATCCATGTTTACATATTCATAAAGTTTGGATCAAAAAAATTATGGTTTCCGAGTCTTTTTTGTCAAATTTTCGGTAGTTTTTCCAAAAGAAAAAAAAAAAAAAAAAAAAAAATGATAAATTGGAAAAAATATGATCTGTTTAAAATGCCATCTAGAAACAAATCCATTTTCAAAAAGTTGCACGTCGAGACTTTTGGACGAGTATCACGATACGAAAAAGTGTTTACGGGAGAAAAAAAAATAAACATCATTGTAAAAAACCTAACTTCTTCGCTCCTCTCGGAATATAAAACACCGAATTCAGATCAAACCTATTGCTAATGTTTTTTTTTCAAACCGAACCGTACAGAAAATTGAATATAATTTAACATCCGTGATCCATACAAATTTTGATTAGTTAATATAAGTTCATGAGTCGGATTGCCGATATAAATAGTAACAACGATTTCTCACCGTAAGGGTTTATGCACCTAATTTGTGTATTATTATTAGGTAATTCTAAAAATTATCTAATTTAAACACCATTGCTCAATAGACTGTTTCTATCGTATACAATCGGTCCAGTCTGATGTTTGTACTGACATTTTCACTACAATACTATATTGAACTGATTCCAATTTTTTTATTTTTTTATTTTTTTTTTTATATTTATATAATATACAGACCAAATAAAAATTATTTTGCATCTTGTACACGGAATAATAATCGTATATTATTATTAAACACAGCGAGTTAGATTAACGCTTGGAAAACAATATTTTCTATGACTTAAGTGTTCAGATAAAATTAATAATTTGAAAAACACTCCTACGAACAAAAATATGTAGAGTATATTTTTGCCAAGGCTGTATAACCCTAAAATTACAAAATATCAAGATTAGCCAGTAAAAAGGAAAAGAAACTATAATCTTTTTTTTCTTGAAATTTATCTTGCAAAACTTAAGTAAAAATATTAAAAACGTAGATATACTCGCATAGACAGACATAAAACCTGAGGACAGGAAAACACTTTGTTAAGTAAAAATAGAGTGTTAGAGAAAAATTTCTAAAAATCCAATTCAGATATTTTTGATATTTTTTTACACCAAAATATTTTTGATAATATTGTCTGTTTATATTTAAATTTTCATAAAATTTGGGTAATAAAAGAGTTTTAAAAGCGTTTTTTTCAAATCACGTAATTCACGTAATAATCCACAAGGACTTCTTCAGTTTTATATAATTAGCGGTCGATTATCTTTCCGAAGAAATAATGAAAATAAAAATAAATTAAAAAATTGAAAGAATATAATACAGGCAGTAAAAACCAAAAATATCCCGGCTCTTCCAACGAATGAAAATACAATAGTTAACAAAATTGAAGCACAGCCATTTTATCTTATCATTGATAAGTAGGTACATACTACGTTATTCTCCAAAAAGACAATTTTAATGGTATGATTTTAGAAAGACAAATTATGACAAATTACCTATTCATTTTTTATCTCGGTACATTTGTAATTTATTTGGCTTTATCTAGAGTAAAAATGTCATCTTTATCTGTGTGTTTACTTTTTACATACCTAAGTTTTTAAGAAATGTTTTCAATTATTTATATCCAACATTTTTGTCTTCTGGACTCGGCACTCCAATGTAGATAGTCTTCAATAAAACGTTTCGAAAAAGCATTGTTTATCGACTTCGATCACTCAGTGGTTTACTATTCGAAACGAGTGAAAAAGAACGTGGAATCGAATATAAATATTACAGTATTGAAAATAATGCGTGCAATAGAAAAGTTGTCGAAGTGGAAAAACCTGCATCGGTAAAACGTTATTTTATTGCTATCTACTGAGGGACCGTGAAAAAATCTTTTCTGTTAGAAAATAATATAGTAAAATATAGCAACAACAACAAATATCGGTTTGATCAATAACTGTGTACAATACCAATATTATTATTATTCTCCTGATTCTAAATTTTTTTTTCAAACGGGTGAAATTAAACGTTAAATAAAGCAAATATAATTGTTAAGTTAAATTAAATTAATGATATTTAAATTGATTTGTGTTTATTTTTAAATTTTGTTTTATAATGTACTATACAACTATAGACACTTGTATAATGTAATTACACTTGTGTAATGAACACGTTGTATTTTAGGTGATAGATGGTGGTGGATATTATTGATTTATTTATCAAATAGTCTATTTTGAAGCTTTATCAGCTTCAAGTTCGATTCTTATTACAAGTATGATTAAAAATTAAGTTGTATATTGATTTGTTCGTCCGTTTTCGATGTTTTCGAATGTTTATTTTTAGATTCTAATCAAAAGAGGTAGTGTTTTTAAAATTATTTTTATTTTAACACTTTTTCTGGTAGAAATCATAGTCCAAAAGTATCAAAAGTTTTTGAATCAAAATTTGCTTCCAAATGGTATGTTTAAGAGGTAATTTTTCAAAAATTCTCGATAATTTTCTCAAATTTTGTGAATTTTAGAAAAACATGTTCTAGCTATTTTTCTCATAATTTTTTTTTCCTGCTCTCAATAAGAATGGGATATGAAACTGACCGAATATAAAATATTTTTTTCGTAATATTAATGAACATTGTAACTATTAAGAGAAATTGTATTTTGTATATTATATATTGAAGCTCCACTTAGAATCGTTTTATTGCAGAAAAGATTTATATAGTTTCTTTAAAACTTAACTCACCCACTAAATCCAATCCGAAGAGCCAAGTATACCCATGGTGCGAAAGTATATTCCGAATTTTATAAACTATTATTACTCATTATCTACTCGTTTGAAATATGCAGAAAATTTAAGATGATAATATGTTTTTTCACCGTAATGAGTATACAATGGGAAACAAGTTTTAAATGCATTTCGAAATTTTATCAGTCGTCAATGAAAATGGCGTAGCGCGAATATAAAAACGTATTTGTATGAGTTTTGATTGGTCAGTATTATTTTTACTTTTATTATTTTATAGAAAAAATGTATATCATCATTTGAAAGATACAAGATCTACGAAAAACAAAAAAAGTATCTAGGTACAAGATGCAAAATTATAAATGTATCTAAGATTCTGTCTATGCCTGATCGGCACATTGAAATCGTATACACTTTTCGCATTTTATTTATTTTTATGTTAAGTATAAATTGTTTTTTCATTTTTTATCTTAAATGTTTAAACTGAAAACCAAAAACGATTTTTCAAATTTTTAAACTAACCGAATAATGCGTTTTCGTATTGATTTTTCGTGACATTTTTTGATAATATTATTGCTGTTTTATTTTTGAGTTATATTTTTATTTTCATTCGTGCATTTCGATTTTTGTGAGTTTTTTCGAAACTAAAAAAGAACTACAAAATGAAACATACTCTTTTTTTTTTTTGTACCAATCGAACCACGTCGATTACCACCCGAACACAGTAGTCCGTCGCAGGCGAATCCGTCAACGTCCCGGTTCAAATTTTTTCGGACAGAAAGCCATTTGTTTATCGGCCGACTTCGAAGCACGTTCCGCACGAAACGCGAAATCAAATCCGTGCGGAAACGTGTCGTGTTACGCCAAAAACAACCCGGCGGGGCGGCGCGGAGCATTAGTGGCGATTATAAAAATTCGGTGTTTTCCGACGCCGGTCGTCGGATCGATCGTTTTCGTGCCGCCGCCGCACCTGACGTTTCACCGCGGGGTCAAGAACGAGAAGATAAATCCGTGGCGTCCAAAGTGCCCCCCGGAGAATACACACCTGTGTTGTTCATAAGAAAAAAAAAAAAAAGCTTTTTTTTTTTTTTTATAAAACGCCAGAGAACCTTTAACGATAACGGTCTCGGACGAATAAAAAAAAGGAAGAAAGGGAAAACAGGTATCCGCGGTGTGCACGATGTGAAAACTTTCTGAAGAAGGAGCTTAATCGTCACTTATACTGCAACACCACGTATTTCAAAATTTGACAAAATCAGATTATTATTGATGTTGACAAAACAAATACTTTTCCCAGATGTTTTGTTCCGTTATTTTAGATTCTGAACGTAGTGAAGCAGAATATGTTTTTACAATGATGTGTAGAAATACTGGTCCAAAAGTTTCGATCAGTAACTTCATAGATCCAAAATCGAACCCAGATGGTACTTTTGAGAGGTCATTTTTCAAATTTCTCAATATTTTTTTTAATAATGCGAAAAAACTGAAAAAAAAAAATTTCAAAAAACGACAAAATATGCGATTACCGCAATTTCCGTAAAATTTAAAATTACTTTTTGACATAACTTCTAAAATAATGCAGCTAGAGACTTGAAATTTTCACCAACCACTAAAAATAGTGAAGAGAATATTTCATAAAAAATACAAAAAGATTTGATCAATTTTGAGTTAAGTGTAGCATTATGAAAATTTTGGAAATATTTAATATTTTGTTAGTTTTTATGTAATGAAATTTTTGATTTTTGATATTAAGACTTGAAAATTTAATATTATCTCACTGACATATATGTCTACTTGACCTGAAAAAATCTCAAAAATCGTTGACGACTTGTTCGACGCGTTTATCTCAGGTATATAAACACAACCTTATAGCCAGACGAATCTCACACTTGGAACGAACGTAATTCGGCTTGAAACTAAATTTCGCGAACAAATAATGCAATCTTCTCGTCGGATATTTGGAAAAAAAAAAAACCAAAATCTGGACATATTTCGCACCTTCCTTGGATATTGGCGACGGTCATGATGAGAATATAATAAAAAAAATATTGAAAATTCAATATTTTCGGTTATTATACTGAATACCTATTATTTCACCTATAAGGTTTTATTGAAGAAATGATTTATCGTTTCTTTAAAATTCAATACACCCGTCAAAGAATCCCACCCGTCGTGCGAAGAACACCCATTGTGCAAAGTATGTCCCGCTTTTTTTTTTTTGTTAAAATCGTGGTTACACTTGTAAATCGTAAAAATAATAACACCACTTATATCAAAACCTTGTACCAACATAACTAATCTCAGCAAATAACACAGAAAGACAGTATCATTTTGAAGTCATCGACCTAAAGTAAATTTATTCAATATATTATTATTCAGTAAATATTTGTTTGAATTAGTAGTTAATTTCATTTTGGGGAGTCTGTAGTGCTAAAAATTGAAAGATTCGTACTAATTAAACATTCACAATATTAGCGAGTTATTTACTACTGAAAATATACAATTCGATTTGTTGAGATAAGTCTAGTTACCAAATCAAATGAAATGAGATCAATGGTGTTTCCATACAAAAATCTGATGTTCTATGAATCCAATAAGGCCAGGAAGTATGGTAATAAGGCCAGGTATAGTAGCTTCTGACACTGTTGTGACAGATTTAAGAGTTATACAATATACTGTCCAACAGGAGTTATATCGTATAAACTAAAGTGATTATTTTAATGAGTTGCCTAGAAGGCCAAATAAAATTGATAAAGAAGATATTTTTAAGTTTCCCAAACTTCATCAACATCCAAAAAAAAATTAGTTTAGACAATTGGAATGATCTTCAAAGTTTAAAGTCCATAATGCCCTACGATTGTCATTGTTTCTATGATATTACACATATATATTTATGTTTTTGAATCGTGACAAAAGTATAATTTTTAAACTACTTATTATAGATTAAATTTAAACACATAAAAACATTATTTTGAAAAACATAAAAATAACATAATGAAACTAAATTGATACTTTTTAAATTTTTTTCAAATTTAATCCTTTATTCATGCATATTGTATACTTTACTTTACTAAATTTTGTTAATTCATTTTACGATTATAATATTAATCTAGTGGTATCCAAAAGATTTCTAGATTCATACATTATTTAATTCAATAATTTCATTTCAAAAATTTTAAATCAACAGTAAGTCAAAAAACGGGATTAATACGGGACAGACTTGAAATTACTGGACAAAAAGCGTTCTGAGAGAAGTTTGTCAGGACACAGAGCCGAAATAAAGGACAATCCTGTATAAAACAGGACGTATGGTCACCCTAGTTTAGATAAAAATTGTATTATATTTTTACTGCAGTATTTCCGACGCCATTGCTAGGTACCACAGTAATTATTATGGAGACACGGTACTCTGAGAAGTTTTCGTCAGTAATCGCCATGAAATTATCCCAAATAAACGTGTAATAAATTATTATTATTAAAAAGACTCGTTTAGTCGCTTTGCTCACTTCGTAAAACTATCGTCTCGGGTCGCAACCACAAGCTTCACACAAACGCATTTATTCCAAAAACAACTCTCGATTTATTTTTTTTAGAAAAAAAAACTTCAATGGAATTTCATCATAAATAATACAGCGAAACCATTTTTAATAACGAATACAGAAATTTCATTCGTTGTTCAGAAAAGGGTTCAGTTGTTTTTTTTTTTTTTTTTCATTTTATTTATTGAAAAATTAATTTTTGAAATAATTGCTTTGTTTTTTTATAAGGGGAAATATTTACGCGGAAGTAAACATTTTTAAACACACTGCGCTCTTAAAAATGTATATTATTATCTGCTAATGAAACGTCATTTTCCATTTCCCTCTTAAATGTTTATTTTTGCCGAATATTTTCGTATTTTCCCATCTCATCTCCTATGTTTAATATAATAATATTATTATGTTTCGGAATGTAAATCTTACTAGAGGTTGAACTTATATTCAATACATTATAAATTTTTCAAGTTTAAACCGCTAATTATGCAGCATTTACTAGACTTGCTTTGAAAGATTTTTTGAAGATTCAAAATATTATCTCCGTATCGGGTATTATCAAATTTTTTATAAATAAATTTAACGTTCCTTTAATGCAGAGGTTCCCAAACTATGGGTCGCGGCGACCCAAAAGTGGGTCGTGATTAACTTTTTAGTGGGTCGCATTGTAAATGTTAGATTCTGAGTGGAGCGAAGAAGTAAGTTTTTTTCCAACGGTGTTCATTTTTTTTTTTCATGATTTTTAATCAGACTTTGCATCTAGATGGTATTTTATGATAGTCAAATTATTCAAAATTCTCAATACTATTGCAAAATTTAAGAAAAGCTTGTCTACATTTAACAAAAAATGCAATTAAAATTGTATGGAAATATGTAAATATAGAAATTTGAAAAATATTTTTGTAAAATAATTTTTTTTTTTTTTTGTAATGTTCATTTATACGTATTCATATAACTATAAAATTTTAAATATTGATTTCACAATTTCGTAATAATAATTAGAGTTGTTTACAGTTATCAAAAATTATTCGATAAAAATTTTAGTACAAAATAATGCTTTTTTTATTCAGTGTTTTTTTTTTTTTTTTTTTGATTTTTGTCACTCGAGAAGCAAAAAATATTAAAAAAAAAATACCAACATTTGATTATTGTTTTAGGTTACCAAAATTGAAAAAATACCCAAAATGGGTCGTACTGTAAAAAGTTTGGGAACCTCTGCTTTAATGATTATCTTGACCAATGTGTGGTGTATATTTTTGAGATACAAAAATAACTGCAATTTGAAGATCAAAGCTTTAATTACGAGTATTACCTATATATTTTATAATTATTATTAAATATATTACAACTACTGAATAGGTGTATGATATTCAGTTAAATTGCTTCCTCCCCTCCATTAATATTAGTCAATTAATAATGTTTAAAATATATGATAATCTCTTACCAAAACGGTATTTAAGTTAGTAGTTGAGTATTTTATACAGTGCTAAAATTTTTTCAAGCAAAACCTACACCTAACTGTGCTTTATATTATTTATGTTTGGGTTAGCAAAACAGCTACAACAGTAGAAAGTAACTACGTAAAACGTTTGATGATTAAAATTTAAAGGAAAATGAAAATCATAAATTCGACATCAGAAAATTAATACCCAACGTAAATAGTATTAAAAATAGCCTGCAGTTTGTATAACAGTAAATAATTTAAACATTACAATGTTTACTTTCGTCATTTAAAGTACCATTTAAACAAAAAAATTTTGAATTGCTTTAAACGTTTGTGAAAAATTGTTCATTTAGCTAACTTTCATGAAAATTATAACCTGCGCAGAAAAACACCAGAGGAATATTTTGATAAAAGAAAATTACATACCAGATTAAGGATAAAAATGTTTAAAGAGGATTTATTAAAAAGAATAAATATATAGTAGCTCTATTGAATATAGATCCAAAATCACACAAAGATAGTACTTTAAATATAAGATATCTTTCAAATTTCTCAATACTTCTTTCGAAAACACAGAAAATCTGTCGAAAAATTGACAAAAATTAAGCTATTACTGAAATTTCCATAAAATTTAAAATTGTTTTTTAACGTAACGTCAAAAATAATGTAGCTAGAAATTTGAAACTTTCACTCACTATTAAATTTGGTTACGAGAACACTCCATAAAAATTTCAAAAACATTTGATCGATTTTGAGTTAAATACAGCATATTGAAAATATTGGAAATTTTTTGTTTCTTGTTAGTATTTACGTAATACAATTTTAAACTCTTAAAATTAAAATTTTAGTATGAATTACTCACATATATGTCAACTTTTTTCTCTAAAACCATTTGATGTTTGAATTTTGACGAAGTTCGTTAGTTTTGCATAAATTACACACTTTAACGTAGGTACATAAAAAGAAATTAACACAAAAAAACCTATGTTATTTATTTTATCATTTATATAAAAATAAAACAAGTAAATAATAAATGAAAATCCATGTATAGTTGTTATACTATATTACGTAGAACATAAAATAAATAAATAAAATAAACTTAGAGTGAAGTATAATGGTTTTTTTTTTTTTTTTTTTTTCATTGACAACCGTTTTCGATTTCAAGAATCCTCATCAGATTAAGAAAATACGTAAAGTCAATGCAGAGAAAAACATCTAAATAAGAGATACCGTGTAGAAATTGAAAAAAAAAATGGTCGTTTTACATAATAAAAAATAGAAAATAATAAAAGAGATTGTATAAAACGAACAGAGTGTACATAGATGTGTCAACTGATGTACAACAATTTGAGAAAATCATCTCGTGCGTACGACTCGAAAATTGCTCCGAAATCAATTCACCGGTTTCGATTCGTGTAAACAGTTACAATGATATGGAAATGGAAACTCTGGGAATTGACGACGGCCAACGGTGGTAACCATCTTTGTTTGTCTATAATTAACTATTCATCAATAATTATTGTGAGGGTGGGGATGAATGTCATCTGGATTGATTCACATGTATTATGTTTTATTTATAGAGCGTCCTACTGTACCTAATAGCTAGATATCTACGACAATTAAAATTAATTACACGTCGATTATTTACAAGGATAATAAATAAAAAATTGGTTGAAGAAAAATAAAGTAGTTACATACATCAGCTACTACTACTAGTGGTCACGGTGAGACGCAGTTGTATAAATTAATAATAAATACTGCGCATTCCGAACGGGATGAATTCGCAACGACGATGTACCGGGAAAGAGATAAATGAGATGCGATATAATTCTGGTTCGTGAGTTAATCGTAGCTAAACGATCTAATCAAATATAACACTAGTCGATAAATACTGATAGGCTTCAGGATCACGTTCTGTATTATTTACATACCGATTTAAAGTTATAATTCTTTCAAAAAGTTCGTTTGAAAAATCAGGACTTTTAGCAGAAATAATTAAAGATTTTTTCAAACAAGAAAGTGGATATTTGTTCCATATTACTCCAAACGTTGTGTTAAACTAAATACCTGTTACAGATAAATCCGGTATTTAGTTCAAATTTAGAATCAGTTTTCAAAAACGAATGACAAATTTTTCATTGCGCCCAGCACAAAGTAGTTATATCTGTTCTGACAGCACATTTAGTCTTAAATATGTTTTACATATTTTTCTCCGGTTATTAGGTATAACGTCTTACTCGAGAGCATAATAATATATTCAACTTAATTCTATTTATTTACAATGATTGTAATACGTTTCACTCAAATTTAAGTGTTTTCAGTGATAAATTCGAGTTAAAAAATAAAAAAAAAAAAAAAAAAACAAATTTAAATATTCTAACATTTTACTAGTTTATTGATTTTTCCACTATAGCGTCATTAAAGTCGAATAAAGTCACTGTTGTTTATTAACCTGACTTTCTATCAGCACAATATTATTCTGTTCTACAACTGCAGTCGTGTAAGGAACGTATTTGCACGCGGTTTGAATTGTTGGTGAATACGTTTTGTGGGGGTATAATATAGAGTGACCATGTTTAAGAAAATAAAATACAGGACAAAAATATTTTTCATGATATTTTTAAATAAATACGTATTTATTACATACATATAATATATACATGTTTTTGAATCGTGACAAAAATATAATTTTTTACCTACCTATTATAGATTAAATTTAAACATATAAAAACATTATTTTGAAAAACATACAATAAAATAATGAAACTAAATTGATACTTTTCAAAATTTATTCAAATCCTTTATTCGTGCATATTGTATACTTTACTTAGTAAAAAAAACTTGTAAATTCATTTTACGATTATAATTGATCTAACGGTATTCAAAAGATTTTTAGATGCTTACATTATTTTATTCAATAATTTCATTTCAAAAATTTCAAAAATTTTAAATCAACAGCAAATCAAAAAACTGGATTAATATGAGACAGACTTGAAATTACGGGGCAAAAAGCGTCCTGAGAGAAGTTTGTCTGGACAACAGGACACAGAGCCAAAATAAAGGACACAATCCTGTATAAAACAGGACGTATAGTCACCTCAGTGTAATAAAAAACGCGATGCACAATGCATTGTAACGCCCGCAAAGCATTATCGCGAGAAATGTTTGCGACTTAAGGGCACAAACCTTTTCCCTGCGAGGGTAGGATCTATAAATTTTGATATTCAAGCCGTTATAATTTATAAAATTAGTACCATTGCGAGTGAAAAAAAAGTAAATAAAAAAAAAAAAAAAACAGTTCACTTAAAACATTTAAACGGTTAGAGCCCCTTTTTTGCGGCGTGACAGGGAAATAACATAAAATTAATGCACCCATAAGTAACCGAGGAAATAAAAAAAAATAATAACCCGACGACAATTTAAAATTCCCATTAACGGCTTTAGCCCGAAGCACGCTCTGCGGTTCGCTCTCGCAACACCCGGACACTGCATCCCTTACCGGTCTGACGGTCAAACGTGCGTGTTTGTGTAGTCTCACGGAATTAAGCTTAAAATTAGAGCGCTGATTTATAATAGCCATTAAAAATCAATCGAATATGCATAAATATATGCAGTGAAATGCTAAAATATGCATGGAGAATAAAAAAATATGCGTAAAAAAAAATTAATTTTGTAAACATTTAATTAATACAATATTAATATTATTAAAAAGAATTATGGAACAAAACTATAAATGCTTTTCTTCGTTTTTTCTCACTTTCATCATTTTCAGGTAATTTTAATCTGCACCACGGATATTTTTCGCTCTTCGGGGCAGATACTCTTGAAGGGTGTGTATAATTTTAAAGAAACGATAAATCATTTCTTCAATAAGACGATTCTAAACGATAGAAGTTAATGAGATGAAGAACAATAATAGTTGTCATTACACTAACTAAGAGTATCTGACCCGAAGAGTGAAGAGCGAAGTATGCCCGTTTTTCTTGTTTATACTTTACTTTACGTTAATTTGCTTAATAAATAAAGGAAAAAAAATTGTTAGAAAATTTTCCAAATTTTTTTCACATTTTCAAAATTTTCTACCACTAAAATGTTTTTCTTATTATTATCCATCTATGCTTAAATTTTCATAAAGTTTGGATCAAAAAATGATGGAGTCTTTTTTGTCAAATTTTGGGTAGCTTTTTTGAAAAAAAAAATTGAAAAATTGAGAAATTCTAAAAATGACCTCTCTAAAGTACCAACTAGAGGAAAATCCGGTTTCAAAAAGTTACTGATCGAGACTTTTGGACAAGTTTATCTATACGAAAAAGTGTTTGCAGAAAATAATTTTTAAAAAGTGTGTACTTCGCACGTCGAGTGGGATTCTCTTGACGGGTGTATTGAATTTTAAAGAAACGATAAATCATTTCTTCCATAAAACCTTACAGGTGAAATAATAGGTATTCAGTATAATAACCGAAAATATTGAATTTTCAATATTTTTTTATTATATTCTCATCATGATCGTCGCCAATATCCAAGGAAGGTGCGAAATATGTCCGGATTTTCGTTTTTTTTTTTTTTTTTTTTTTTTACAAATATCCGACGAGAAGTTATTGCATCATTTGTTCGCGAAATTTAGTTTCAAGCCGGATTACGTTCGTACCAAGTGCGAGATTCGTCTGGCTATAAGGTTTGTGTTTATATGCCTGAGATAAACCGCGTCGGACAAGTCGTCGGGATATTCGTCAAGATAAGATTGGAGAGATAATCAGCGCTCGTCGGGACGATTCATCTCGCTAAATTCGTCTAGATAATTCCCGACACCGCAGCTGCGCATCACAGTGGCTAAGAGAAATCGCGAAACGTGAGCACTGGTGTGAACGCCTCAACGACTTCGCGATCATGGGCACGTTTTTGAAGGGACATTGTAATTTTTCATTTTTTTTATACGTAATGAAAACGATAATAACGTGCTTTGTCAGCATGAGCGGATTTAAGGCGCAGCGGACCTGTGCGGCCGCATAGGATGGCAAATTTCGGAGAGGCGTCAAAATTGTGTTAAATATTCATTTTGTTTTAATGTGGTAAAAGATTTTTTATATTCTGAGAGGAGCGAGCATGTTAGTGATATTACAGTGATGATTATTTATTTTATTTTACATTTTGTGGAAACACTAGTACTAAAATTGTATTATAGCGACTTATAAATAAGAAATTAGTACCCGGAGATAATTTAAAGAGGTAATTCTTCAAAATTCTCAATATTTTTTCCAAAAAAGAGAAAAAAAACTATCGAAAAATTGAGCAAAAACTACAAAAAAAAAAACGAAATTTTCGTGAAATCGATTTTAGTAATTTATTCATCACTCGAAAACTTATAGGTCTAGAAATTTTACATTTTCACACATTACTAATTATAGTATATTTTTTAAAAAATTTGAAAACTTTTGGGTAATTTATTATCTGAACTGTATATTTGGATTTTGTATTCAAATTGTGAATGACGAAGACGATTATGTATTATTATAGTTTATCTCATGGCTCAATTTTTTTTTTTTTTTTTTGTGTGAGGACATTTTGTTGTACGTGTGTTTTTTTGTTAGGATAGGGGAGGTGAATTTTATTCAGCATAGGGATGGCAAATCGCCAAATCCGTCTCTGTTTGTCAGCTTAAGTAGACATTATGATGGTATTATATATATATATATATATATATACATATCTAGGATCATCAGGATTAATGGAAATAATTATTTTAAAATAAAAATCAGCGAGTCTAAAATTAAAAACATAACAAATTCGTTCGAATAAAATGAAAGTTTAAGTATCCTGTCTTTGTCTACATTCTTCGAATGGGAATAATTTTATTCATTTTAATAATTATATTTTATTATACTCGTATGAATATAAAAACAGACGACAAAATATAATAGTAATATAGTTGATATTAAAATCGAAATTTTTAAAACGAATATCAAAACAAGATATTGAAATTAAAAAGTGCAACATGTGGTGTTTGTTGTTAAACGCCGAGAGAAACCACATTATGATGACAGGTACTTAGTGGCATATTGTACACATGGTAACATTTAAAGCTATTATTATCTTGTATATTGCAATATTATCATAATTTCGATGCAAACAACAAGTATATAGTAGATACATAACGAAAACGAGAGGCCATATTGCTAGTGATTCATATGAAAAGTATATTATGCTAAACTGGACCAAGGCTCACGAGGAGGAGATTTATGAAACGTTTAATCTCTTTGGAAAATACACTATTTAGTAGGAACAATATTTAAATCTCACTGCAGCTATGTTGTTTTTTTTTTTCCACAAATCGTCTCAATATATTTAATAATATAATTGGTTTTACCGTTGAGTACAAAAACTGTCACGTTATCAAAAATAATCTAATATGGAAATCATTTTAGATTCTGAAACCGCTAATTTTCAAATGATGTTTTTCTTTTTTTTTTCACTAAATACTTTTTCGTATGGAAATACTTGTCCAAAAGTCTCAACCAGCGAGTTAGTGAAACGAAATTCGCCTCTTGATGACACTTTTATGAGGTTTTGTTTAGAAATTCTCAATAGTCTTCTAAAAATTTCAGGAAAAACTATCCAAAATTTTATAAAAAAAAATACTCAGTTACTACTTTTTTTTTTTTTTTTTTAATCCGAATTTTATGAAAAATTATATACAGCTAAACAATAGTATAAGAAATATAGAGGTGGAAAAAAATTTTGAAAATGTGAAAAAAAATATTTGAACATTTTTTTATACCACTTTTTTTCTCATCAATTTTTTTCCCCCCTGTTCTCAGTTGTTAGTGAAATATAAAACTGACTGAGTAAATTATTATTATTATTATTATTATTTTGTTATCATAACAAACGTTATAATTCTTAGCTAAAATAGCTGAAGTTCCACTCAGAATGATTTTGTCGAAGAAACGATTTACCGTTTTTTTTTTTTTTTTAGAATTTAACATTCCCACCGGAGGAGCGAAGAATACCCATGGTGTGAAACACATGTCCGGTTTGGTTTTTTCCGATTGAATTCCATTTAATAACAATATTAATAATGACAATTTCAACAACGCTTCACGTCCCCTATTCCCGCACCACAAACACAAATAAAGTTTTACCAATTTGCCCGCGAGTACGCCCGTCATAATACAATAATATTTTTTATTAAAACAATAATATGTTATCGTACATGTTCTCGTTGTCGTTTTTATATTTGTTTCCCCCCCTCCCCATTCACCCTATCGATCGCCGTGACCGTTGTCATCGTGAAATTCCGCGCAAACACACTTGGGGGGGGAAGTGTTATCTCGTTTTCGGTATCGCATCGACACAATGACACAATAATAATAATAATAATAATTATTATTATTATTATTTTTCACGTCGACACTCAACTCGCGTAGTCATGTGTGTGTGTGTCGTTGGTCGGAACGGATTTCCGGAGGATGACGAGCGAAAACGACACGACAACGGAAGTTGCCCTTTCGCGAGAAGTCCTGTAAAGAGGACGAGGTCAAGACTGACGGATTTCCAGTGAGATATACACACGGCGGTGCATCGTTCGACAGATCTCAGTTCGAAACCGTCGGGTAAGTGCATTATTTTTTTATAACACGCGTGTTCACGGGGAACGGGAATGGGAATGTCATCGAAAAACAAAAATTTAAAATAACCTCGTTAAAGCTTCAAAAATTAAGATCAAAATGTATTCATCAATTTTTTGTTTGTTTTTTTTTTTTTTGCCTTATTAAATGTTGTATTTTATACACCACACATTCGGTACACACATCCATCCTCTCGGGGCGTACTTGCAGTTTTTATACTTTCAGGATAATTGCCTTCCTAAATTAACCGAACGCTAACAATTTTGTCTGATTATGAGTTTACAACTCGTAAAATCAATAGTAAACCACCTTAAAGTTCAAAATAAAATTAACAGGCCGGTACTTAGAAGTATACTTACTTTTATATTATGTAATTATTATTTTTTGCGTCAGCGTTTGTAGTTTTTGCAAACAAATCAGTAAAAATAATTGCATCTCTACACACTTGGGTTCCTTTGAAATTTCACTTTTTCTATCGAGAACAATAAAAATCAGTCGAAATTTAATTCTGAGTATTTTTTTTTTTTTTAATTTTAGTTTAACTAGTAACCACGGTTATCTATAAAATAACTGTGATTAGTACGTATCAGCTACTTTGTGACATTGGTAAACTGACAAATATTTATAATACAATTATTTTGACATAATATGATGGTGTTTTAACTATTAATAAGATGATTTTTATTATGATTATAATTTGGATTTCAATACTCCAAACGATAAGCGAAAATGCTTGAAAAATACAATTAATTTCACTAAAAAAAGTGAATTTATAAAAAATTTCCTGAAAAATGGGCTGAAAAAAAATGTTTTCAATTAATTATCTAATAAACTAAATTTATGATAACGTATTATAATCATTTTTTATTCATGCTATAAGGATTTTTGCTGAGGCTAAATCTCGTTATTTAAAACACAATAATATACAACATAAAACACAGTCATAACTCGATGTAAATTCTAATGTTAATTCAAGTGATATGAAACGTCATCCTTAAATCACAACTCACATCACTTAATTAACAAAATTATTTTTCGTTTCACGACGACGAAGTTACTAACAATACTAATTATAAAGTTTAACTTGGTACTTACTTAACTATTCTAACAAACAACTTATTTATTTCGTAGGTTAGCAATTTACCAGGAACCTCCCCTTCACATCTCTATAATTAAACGTAAAATATAATTATCAAAATATTAACATTCCAAACGTAAAATGAACAAATTAAAATTTCTAAATTGGTAATTTCAATGTCCATTTCATCTAAACCAGTGGTTCCCAACCTTTTCTATTCTACGCCCCCTTTTGTAGGTTTTCAAAAATCTCGCGCCCCCCTTCCCTCCCACATATGAAAAAAAAATGTATTACCTTTTTTGAATAATTTACAAATATACTGTACAATATTTGGAATGACAACTTTTTTATTGACGATAATAATTATAAAATATAAATAACAGTAAATAATATAATGATATTATCAATTAATCAAATTTATAAGAATAATTATAGCAGTAAGTTCATATAAAATTATGTTAAATATTACACACAATTATTGTAATCTTCTTCTGTTGTCGATTTCCAATAACGGTCGTTATACATTTTTAATTTTTTTCTCTACATTGAATGCAAATTTAACGAATAAAAATGTTACTTCATGTTGACTGTTTGCGCCTCCCCAGCAATTTGTGTACGCCTTCCAAGGGGGGCGCGGCCCCCAGGTTGGGAAACACTGATCTAAACCTGTTGATTTATATAAAAAAAAAACATACGATAAATGCTCTAAAGTCAAACAAAAAGCTATCGAAAACGCAAAATAAAAGTTTATATTTAAAATTCCACGATGCACGAAACAAATTTTGGAATGCAATTAAAATTTCCGTCTTTCTTATTGCATTTATATTAACAGTTTTATCGTACTCGTATTTTTTTCGCACAGATCGTCGTGATGAGTTCTCGTAAAACGTATAAAATTATGCGTCACATGTTAACCGGCCGCCACTGGTTCCGGTGCGCTATGGCTGCTGTAGCGCTCAGATACGCGTTCGACTCGGTCCTAACCGGAAATGAACCGTACTGGGACTTGGACGTGGCCTACTTGCACTGGTCCACGGACGTCCCGGCCGTAACCGTGTGCCCGGCGGTCACAAAAAGGTTCGTGAGTATAAAATATTATGAGCTTGACCTGGAATCCGGTTGTTGTGACGAGTAATAAGGACTTGATTTCGGTATGAATAAAAATTAAAACATATTAACTACCTCCAAAAAAAAAAAAAAAAAAAATTACATCAATTCTGCATCAAAAGTGTTACATATACACATTGAAATAAAAAATAAATTTTTTTAATATTATATCTTAAAAAAATATAAAATATGTCAATATATTTTAGATAATAATATAACAAACACACGTAGAATTCACTTTTTGACACATCTATGTTCACACTCGGTTCATTTTATACAATCTCTTTTGTTATCTTTTCTATGTAAAACGACCATTTTTTTTTTTTTCAATTTCTACATGGTATCTCTTATTTAGATGTTTTTCTCTGCATTGACTTTATTTTCTTAATCTGATGATGATTTTTGAAATCGAAAACGGTTCCAATTCCAAGTTTATTTTATTTATTTATTTTATGTTTTATATAACATAGTATAATACACGGATTTTCATTTATTATTTACTTATTTTATTTTTATGTAAATACAATAAGTTTTTTTGTGTTAATTTCTTTTTATGTACCTACGTTAAAGTGTGTAATCTATGTAAAACTAACGAACTTCGTCAAAATTCAAACTTCAAATGGTTTTAGAGAAATATACTAACAAAAAACAAAAAATTTCCAATATTTTCAATATGCTGTGTTTAACTCAAAATTGATCAAATGTTTTTGAAATTTTTATGAAGTGTTCTCGTAACCAAATTTAATAGTGGGTGAAAGTTTCAAATTTCTAGCTACATTATATTTGATGTTATATTAAAAAACAAGTAATAGCTTATTTTTTGTCAATTTTTCGACAGATTTTCCGTGTTTTCGAAAGAAGTATTGAGAAATTTGAAAGATATCTTATATTTAAAGTACTATCTGCGTGTGATTTTGGATCTATTTTTTTTTTTCAATAAATCCTCATTAAACATTTTTATCCTTAATCTGATATGTAATTTTCTTTTATCAAAATAGTCCTCTGGTGTTTTTCTGCGCAGGTTATAATTTTCACGAGAGTTACATATTTTTTACAAGCGTTTAAAGCAATTCAAAATTTTTTTATTTAAATAATGAAAGTAAATATTGTAATGTTTAAATTATTTACTGTCGTACTATAACTGCAGGCTATTTTGATACCGTTTACGTTGGGTATTAATTTTCTGATGTCTAATTTATGATTTTCATTTTCCTTTAAGTTATTATCATCAAACGTTTAAGGTAGTTACTTTCTACTGTTTATTTCCACATTATTTTTTCACACCGAAAACATAACCACTAATTATTATTACGGTATAAAATATACAACATGAAGTTACTCAATTTTGCTTGAATTTTTTTTATAATAATAATTATAATAGAACAAAGGAAGTACAGTAACTTGTGTTCGGCCGCGAAGATATCGTTTTCAACCAATTACTGGTTCTGTGCAGTTGTTGTCTCAACAACACTCATAAATAATTATTATTATATGTACTGTACTCTTGCTCGATATCAGACGTCAAATTCTGTAATTTGTTAAGATGCTTTACTGCAATTATTACAATATTAAAAATTATCGAATATTATCTTAAAAAATGGAATAAAAAAAAATAATAATAATAACTTTATAAACTTTTTATTTCATTCAAGATTATATTTTTTTCTCAACATAATCAGTTTTTAAAGTATTGTAAAACGTATTTTTTGTTTCATTAAAAAAAAAAAAATGATAAATTATTTTTAAAAACCTCTAATTTTAGATTCTGAGCGAAGTGAAGAAGCTAGTGTTTTTACAATGATGTTTATTTTTTATTTTTTTATGTATTCTTTTATTTATTTTTTCTGTGTACAACTTTTCGTATAGAAATACTTGTCCAAAAGTTTTGATCAATAACTTTTTGAAACCGGATTTGTCTCTAGATTGTACTTTAAAGAGGTCATTTTTTGAATTTCTCAATTCTTC
>JAIPRM010004868.1:0-21845 GCA_025469315.1 Stegophylla sp. TES_Ste_2020 | reverse complement strand
TTTTTCTTATATTATTAACTTCCTTCGTTCAGAATCGTTTTACTGAAGAAATGATTTATCGTTTCTTTAAAATATAATACGCCCGTCAAGAGAATACCACCTGTCGTGCGAAGTATGTCCGCTTTTTGTTTTTGTTATTTATGGTAAAAGAGATAGACTAAGCCGAAAGTAATATATTCCTTATAAAACTACATTTAAATATTTTTACAGTAACTAAAATTATGGCTGCTAACTTTCAGTTTATTTACTAACAGTATATTTTATATTTTGTTTATATAACAAAATTTAAATCAATTTGTAATATTTATAAGTATTAAAAAATTAATTTGCAACATTTCTCTTTCATTCAATGTATGAATTATAACAGTATATCAAATACAAATTTAAAATATAGAATTATAAGAAATCGAAAAATATATTTGAATAACCCTGTATAATTGCATTGTTATATTACTACTTTCCGCTAGAAAAACAGTTTCATAAACAATTTTTGTTATAAAATACATACCCTTGTTACTCATATGATAATCCAGTGGTTCCCAAACTTTTTTTTACACATGGCACATCAATATTAGTTGTAATAAGTCACGGCACACTTTTGATAAGCATTGTCTACTTCTAGTGACATATGCAGTG
This sequence comes from Stegophylla sp. TES_Ste_2020, assembly GCA_025469315.1. Lineage (NCBI taxonomy): Eukaryota > Metazoa > Arthropoda > Insecta > Hemiptera > Aphididae > Stegophylla > Stegophylla sp. TES_Ste_2020. Next base: position 21,209 of record JAIPRM010004868.1, on the reverse strand, counting down.
AAGGACTTATCCTTATTAACCCTTTTTTACTATTATATGATTTTTTTTTTCTGAGCAAAATATTTTAAAGTCTAAGTCTAAGTAATATCTTTAGTTTTTTTAACAGTATAAGGAACGCTTGCTTAAAAATACCCGAAAATGTTATAATTTGTAGTATACAAATATTTCACAATTTTGATTTAAGTCATTTTATGATATAATATCCAAAATAATAATTCTAAAACTTCACATTTTGACTATAATAAATAAATAAATTCGATAAAATAATTTAACAAATACCTATCTTATCTAAAGAATAATAATAAAAAGTATTTTCGTGGTAAAAATAGAAAGTTTAATATATCAAAAAAAATTGTTTTTAACGTAAAAATTGGGCATTTTTAGTTCTACAACCTGATAAAAAACTTACTTAAATGGTGTAACACTAGAAAGAATCTTGCTCACAAGATATTTCACTAAGTAACCAAAATAATCACTTTGTGAGGAAACAGGAAGCTATAAATAAAATAATAAGATTCTATAATTACTGTTTTTTTGTGATATATTGTTTAATAAGTTATAACAATATTATTTAATTATGTTTAATTTAATTCATTGAAAATTTTCGCGGCACACCTACACATTATCAAGGCACACCCTTTGGGAAACACTGTGATAAGCCTACATGACATTTAAGAATTTATTTGCTTTTTTTTCAGTTATAGAAACATCAGATGAAGATGAAAAAAGTGACTCGGGTACCATCATTTTGGATTAAATAAATAAAAACAATAATGTATAAAAATATTAAAAAAATTGTATTTTGTATTTTAAAAATTACAAATTTTATTAAATTTTTTATTGAAAAATAGTGTTAGTTTATTAAAAACTTAAACAAAATAATTTAGTTATATAAATGTTAATCTTATAAAAATACAATTAAAGAAAAAAAAAACACATTCAATTATGATATGAAATTTAAAAGTTAATATGCAACTTGATTCTGAGAATTTTCTTTCTTTTTTACCATACTGTAATTACTATTTGTACAGAATGACTAATCCTTATTTCAGGTAAAATAAACATTTTTTTTTTCTTTTTACTTAGAAAAACTATGCTCTAGGTACGCAAGTGTGTTAATTTTTGTTTTTGAATTATTTTACTACCCTTTTATTGTATCATCGAGTCAATCTCTCCAAGTATATCAATTATATGGACTCTTAAAAAAGCGCAATGAGGTATCTAGTACTTTTAAAATAGATATTGTATGAGAATACATTATATTATCAATAGACAATTAGTATATTTCACTGAGTTTAATCCTAGAAATCAGTGATTTTGCAACTGAGGCGACACATTCTCGAAGTAAAGCAACAGTTGGAAAGAATTTTTTTGAATAATATCTTTAGTGATTTTGCCAAAAAGCCGCTCTTTTTGACAGAATTTTGGGTGTCTCCAATGATACATAATATAACTGATACAGATTATCAAAATGTTATATAATAGGTAATAATTTTATACTCATTTAAAATAATAAAGGATATAATATATGAATATCAAGTAAAATTCAAAATCACGAGTATAACAAATATTTAATGGTAACGACACACACATTTTACACTTTCATATTTTATTTTTATATTACTTTTTTGTGATTCATATATTTTATTTATAATTGGTTTTAGAGTTTTTCTTACCAATAATACATGTAACCTGAAGATGGCCCAGAGTCGAAACTAGTAGTTATCACAAAATGTTTGTTATACTAATAGTTCTGAATTTTATTTAATAGTGATATATTTTAAATGTTATAGATTTATTTATTCTAACCCTCAGGCAGGTACTAATAATTATATTAAATATAAAATATTAATACTCTGTTACATTTTAGAGCTTGTATGATTGCTGAAATATTTAAAATGTTAAAAACTATAGATTAAATCTATTTTTGTGATCTAATGACAAGACTGTTATCAAAACAAAAAGTTTCTAAGAATTTAATTCACTCAAAGTCAATATTTTTAAATTGTAAATTTGGTATTAAACAAAAAGTTAAATAAATTATACTCTATGCTTTATTTGTATATATAATAAATAAGTAGTCACTAAACGCCAGTGAATGTATAAATGAAAATCTTTATTAAATAGTTTTTCAAGATCGCGTTCTGTGTGCCCAGGCCTTTAGCATAAACTGAGCATTTTTTTTTTTTCCTGGACATTTTGATAAAATGGACTTGCCCAGTAGTTTCACTAAGAACTTCAAATGAACTATCGTTGCATTTCTAACCTTTCAAGCCTATCTATCATCTTATTGGCATAGAAATAGCAATATACTTTCAGATGAATAAATTTTTGAGTGTTATAGGTCTCTTGTTCGATATTTTACTAAGCTAATGCTTACATCAGTCTTGGAAGGACCTACCAATTTTTAAGGCTCTAATAAATATATAAATGCATCAAATAAATTGCTTAGTTTAGATGAATTGATTTTGTTATTTAAAAATATAATAAAGGAATTATATTACAATGTAATATAACCAATGATATCGATTTATTTTAAAAATTAGTGATGATTGGTTTGTCTTAAATTCAAAAATTACATAAAGTATAGTGAATTAATAGAAAAAAATTTAGTCTAAAGGTGATAATTTGACAGAAGTTGAAAAGGTTCCCTCTTTACTGCACTTGAAATATTTGATAAGCAAATATACATTTAAAATATTAATAGGCTGACATTATTACTATACTAATTTTATTATAATAGAAATAATTTAACATAAAAAATACAAATAATTTATATAGTAAGTAACGAATATGATGTAAAAATTGATGAAAAACTAAAAGTGAATTTATAATTTTTTAGGTTCGACTTACATTTGGTATCATATTAAGTTTATTAAATTAAAGCTGGTTAAAAGTACAAAAAGTATACCTACTCAATATCAATAACATCACAAAAATAATTTTTGTTGAGATATTTTTTATGCTAGAATATTTTCTATCAGTTCATCTGTCGCAAGATAGTATCTATCGCATCATATAATGATGTATCACAAGCTAAATTAATTCAACAGGAATGGTATTAATATTAGTTATGAACATTTTTACGAAATGTGTTACCTATAGTTAAATAATGTAAAAAAGAATTTATAAATGCAAAATCCTGTCAATCAGAATCTAAACCGTCTGAATCATTATCCACGTGACTTTTTATTATTTTATTTTTTTCCAACATCAATGCGCGATTGCTCTTCACTTCGTCTGGAGGATTAAGCAAATCACCTTTGTAATCGATGACTTGTGAACGAGCTAAACGCCATTCTAACATCTCTGTGGAAAAATCATCACAATTTCCTAATTCAGTGAAACCGACAATAAAGTCTTTGGACACGCTGTCGACTACAGATACTATGGTCGGTATAACTCGAATTTTCATGCGCTCTGTTAAGAAAGGAAAGCGGGTAACATTCAATTTACAAAAACGTGTTTCCAAATGTTGCGTGCACAATATCTTTAAATGATGGTCAACTATTTTGCATCGAGTCGATCCGTCTTTGTAGAAGTGTAACACCATGTTTGGACTTAATTTTGATTTTTCAAAGAAATTTTTCTCATCGCTCAATTCTTCATACTCCCCGTGTCCCTGTAAATAGAATATGAAATGCCAATGAAATAAGAAAGTAAATATATATAAAAAATAAATAAATAAATATTACATACTTTAGCCATCCATTCTTCCTTTTGTTTGATCATTTTTTTCATTTGTTGTAAGCGATGTTCTCGTATATTTTCAATACTATCCAAATCTAACTCGTCGAGTCGCTGTATTTCTTGATCGAGTTTCTGTTCAATCGTTTCCGCAACCTTCAGTAACTGTTTTTCCAATACGTTCTCCATTTTCTTTTCTATTATATATTATTAAAAACTAAATTAAACCACATGGACAACACCATTAAGTTTAAAGCCTAGATAAAATTTAAGTTTTTGATGTTACTTTACCTATTATGCAGTAAAAAGTGTTAAGTGAATAAATTAACGTTCATATGATACCGTGAATTACAAAAATTGCAAATATTTTAATCGTTTTCACATTCAATTTATAAATTTTAAACACAGCTGTACGAAAATTTAAAAGAACAATACTCTTATTTTATGAGCCATGAGGATAATCTTTAAAGACCATAGATGTGAGGTGACCATAGATAATACATTTTTATTATCTATAGTGGTGACTGGTTAGTTTAATTGGAAAGCTTGCTATCAGATATTTTAAATTCTGCGAATCAGCTGCTGAGTAGGGTGCATGCATAGATAATAGAAGTACTTCTGATGTAGAAAAGATAAGGTGAATCGACTTCCCCATTTTTCTGTACAAAAAAACGGATGCCAAAATGAACAGTAGTTTGTTTGAAGATTTTTCGTCAGAATATGCTACCATTCACCCCCCGGGGGCCTATTTTTATTAAACTTTAATACGTTAAAAATTATTATTACAAACAATGAATAAATAAAATAAAGAAGCCTATGATATATTGGTATATAAAAATAAAATCAATGTATAGTTATTAAATTATATATTAAATAACAAAATAATAAATATATAAATATTATATAATATTATATAGTAATAATACAATATTTTGATCTAAGGAGAAAAGTAGAAAAATTACAACATACTGAAGTACCAACATAACTTAAAATGTTCCATGGCAGCAGGCAGCTGCTGCTGCTGTTTGTTTGGTAACTTAAATTATGACGTTCATTGTCGAATCAAGTTGGATTCACTGTACGATTTTTTCGTACAGTACGATATTTTTAAGGTTCCACACTGTTTTCTTCCTACGACACTATAATATTGTAGGTGCTATCGAACTTCCCCCACACTCTATAGACCATGACAAAATTGTCATTATAATCGTTACTCGATTATTTTGTTCCAGTGAGTGCAGAACACTGTTCATTCGCTGAGAATCCCAAATCTGAAATCCCTGTACTATAGTTTATTATTATCGTCGCGTCATTGTGTGCAGACTTGTTTTCAGGTAACTGATAATTAACATTTTTGAAATTTAATTTTTTTACACGTTTATAGTGTTATTCTTTGTGTTCCAAAATGCCTATGATTAAACTGCAAAGTTCGGACGGGGAAGTCTTTCAAGTAGACTTTGAGATCGCTAAAGCTTCGGTAACGATCAAGACTATGGTGGAGGACTTGGGTCTGGAGGACGAGGACGAAGAAATCGTGCCGTTACCGAACGTCAATGCTGGTATATTGAAGAAGGTTATCCAGTGGGCAACCTACCACAAGGATGACCCGCCGCCCTCCGAAGACGACGAAGGACGTGAAAAACGGACGGACGACATATCCAGCTGGGACGCGGATTTCCTGAAGGTGGACCAGGGTACATTGTTCGAGCTCATATTGGCGGCAAACTATTTGGACATTAAAGGCTTGTTGGACGTCACGTGTAAGACTGTCGCTAACATGATCAAGGGTAAAACACCCGAGGAGATAAGGAAAACCTTTAACATTAAAAACGACTTCACGGCTGCGGAAGAAGAACAAGTACGTAAGGAAAACGAATGGTGCGAAGAAAAATAATCATTAAGTTAATATTATTAATAACTTAATATATAAATTATAAATAATAAAATTAATAATTTGTGTACTTTTTGTTGCCAATTGTATCCCACATTATTTTACCAAGTACAGCGCAGGTAAAGCAATATACCTAACATTAAGAATGCAGATATTTTTATTTTTATTTATATTTAATTTTCTTTTTATAATATAATATAATAGGATTTATTTTCAGATAAGTTAATGACATTGAATTTGAATAGTAGCATTTGCCGTAAATTTATCATACATTTTTACTTGGTCTTATTAAATTAAGTACTCTAGTGTAATTTTACTAAGTTATTGAATTATGTATAGTTACTACTAATTCATGATACTCGTGTATAATATGAACTCAAAATATTTCTTAAGTACATTAAATAAAAAATTTATATTAATCTCTTTATATGGTTTAATTTGGTATGTTACAATTCTCTTTTTAATAAATTAAAATTGTATATTTACTATTATATATAGGTAGATAGGTACCTATTTTAATGTAAGTATGTCTTTATATTCGTACAATGTATGATTGCAAAAGTATTAATTGAAAAATGATGCAAATTTATTTTTGTTTTTGTATAAAATATGAAAATAAACAATTTTTTTACTGCAATAATTAGTAATTAGTCAGTTTATAGTGACAATGAAATTGTTCCTATGATAGGTTTTATGAATTATATTTTAACTGCGGATTTTCTTAAGATTAGTTTAATGTACTTGAAAAAATTATTTATTCATAAAAATGGCAGTTTAATAAGAATTATTTAACAATATAAGCAAATAGTAAATTGTTATACAAACATTTTATGAACCAAAAATTATTTGTACTTTTAATAAAAATTAATTTTCGAATTATCTAATTGAACAATTTAGTTTTGATTAAAGTACATATTTATGATTTATTTTAACTAAGATAAAATAATAAATATATAATTTGAAAAAGTATTTACCTATGTAGAAAGTGTTTACATAAAAAAATAAAATAAAAGAGAAAAATAAATAAACATCATTGTAAAACCATTATAGCTTTTCCACTCCACTCAGAATCTAAAAGTGAATTAAACAATTTCATTAATTTTTTCGATGATTGAAAAGTTTTGGAAAAAATGTGTGCTCTATACATAATTAATAGAGTAAGTAATTTTCCAACTAGGGACTATAAAGGATATAATGTAAGGGACAAATAAATGTTATCATAATATTACAGACAAGACTATAACCCTGATATTCAAAATGTCGAGAGGTACTACAACAATATGGGTATGTCTTCCTTTATATGCGTCAATATTCGTCTGTGTTTCTTCCATTGTTATTTCTTCTAACATAGATTAAGTAAACCATAGATAAGCAACACACTTGTATCGTTTGGACACATTTGAAATGTTTAGTGGTATGGATTTGAGTTACTCTGAGCGGACAATGTTCAGCACGACTAAATACAGAATTAAATATATTGGTTTAGCGGTGTAGTGTTATTTTCAAGGAGGAGGAGGGTGGCTACATTTTATGTTTTAGTTTTTTTATTTGTAATTTGCCACTGAATTCAAATAACTAATTTGATGAATGTCATGTTATTCAACATTTATGGTTGTTATAATTCTTTGGAAACAAACAACTAATTTAATATGGTTAATGTGATTAGTTCTAATGTACAATAACAAATAAATTATTATAAAGGATAAAAACAAATAAATATAACTCGCATGTCAAAAATGATATTATTTATTGGAACAAAGTAATTTGTCCCATTCACATTTTACATATACAATTTCCAATTACATAAAATCGGGATTGACAGATCAAAATGTTGTCGATTGACACAAGTCAAATAAAATTTGACTCATTAGTTGACCTTTTTTAATGGTTATGTACAGATTTTAATGGATTTAGCAATTTATTGAACTATATTACATTGAATATTTAAATATGTTTAGGAACCATAACTTCGATATTGTATTATGACGCCTCTCTTTTATACATATATATCATTGAACCCATGTAGTTGGGTATACGAAAATCTGCATGCGCACCATTCGTTTTAATGTGTGAATCCACTTTTAAATGTTAAGGCATTTTCACCAGATCTTAAACAATACATCTATAAATATGTTGTCTATTGGATTAGTTCCAAAGACATAAAGATTTTGGAAATACCTGAGAAAGTATTATAGAATTTACAAAAATGTACAACATTTTGGAACAATTCCAAGTAATGATTATTAGAGAATACTACAAGATCACGTTTTGTTTATAAGATCACGGCTAAGAAAAAAAAATATACCATTAATAATAATGATAAACAAAAATATTTTGATAAAAATCTTAAATTAATAAAAGATTTGCAACTTTGGTATTTAATGAATTAAGTACCTACATTTATTCGCTATGACACAGTGGTATATTTGAAAGTTATTTTCATCTTATCTACCTACTTTTAGGAAAGAGATAAAAAAAAAAAAAGACATATTACTCACAAACCTTAAATTATTTATTTTATTAAGTATTATTATTTTGCATATTCAAAGAATTTTTTTGAATTTTTCTATTATAAGTGCCAGTTTAAAGTTACTACTCATATTTGTCGCCGTTTTTCATATTTGATTCAGAAAAAAAACAATTGCATTATTCCAAAAACAATTAATATAAAACCTTTACATAATATTAATATGCATAATATATTCAATATTGAATAAGTAAGTTTTTACGGTAACTCCAACAAAAATGTGTTATCACGATAAACTTACCATTTGTGATTAAATAACCACTGAAGTGAATTAAATAGTTCGTAATTCGAGTACAGTTTATAAAAAGGCCTTTTAGGTAGTGAAGAACTTGAGCAATTTATAAGATTTTTGATATATTGAATACTATAGCTGAATTACTACTATAAAACTATCAAAGAAAGTTAAAAATAAGTTTTTAAGTGATAAAAATTCAACAACAGCTATAAACACAAATTATGTACATAGATGCTAAATGCTTAAAACACACAGACAAAAACATTATGAACAATGTATTATATATTTTATTGTTCTCAAGTATTGTCATACAGTATGTAGCAAGTCTGAGAACAAATAAAATACTGAGTTAAAGTAGTGTATTTTTGGTATTACCAGATTACATTGAATAGAAATAATGATCAATTAAAAATTCTTGGGGGGGGGGGCAACTGCCTCCATCACCCCTCCTTCAAAAAAAGCCACTGCTATAATAATACAATTTAAACTATTTAAAATGTATTCTATTTCTTTAGTTAGTAGCTTAATTACTTTTTCAGGATTAAGATGTTCTTCTCAATGGTATACACTACTAAGCATTTAAGTTTATTTTCAATCGTAATATTTCTATCAATCAGGGTGGGGAGGTCCACACCCAAAAACCATCCTCTTGGGTATGTCCCAAATAGGATTAAAGGACTGAATAGTGTATATAGAAAAAAAAAAAAAAAACCTGAACTTAATGTGTGTACATTTAATTGGATTTATTGCATTACACTTAAATACATTTAATTTATTTTTTTTAAATTCTAAACAATAATTATATATAATTGGATAATCAAGTCATAAAAAGATTTTTTTCTAAACTAGATTTTCATACAATCTTAATAACTTGATATAGATTCAATCGCACCTAATTAAATCATATATAACATATAATATATCAATATGATATATCTAAATATTACAATGTTCATTAAATTAAAATGTGTGTACACAAGATGTTTAACAAATAATGGGATTGCAATGCTAATTAAAATTATAATGTTCACAGTTCATAAAGACTAGGTAAAATTAATAAATAATATAAGCTTCATAACAAAATAATAATGATAAATAAATATAAATAATAATAATAATAAAATAAAATAACGTAACAAAAAATATAAAAATTTAAATGAATTAACAATAAAAATAATACTTTTTTTTTTTTATTCGAATGGAGGATGTTTTCTTCCTTGTGTTTATTACCCCTTTATACCCTCTTAAAATGTTCAATATTTTCTTCAAATTAAAAATAAAAATTTACCAAAATGTATTGTATTTATATAATAAAAAAATTATAATAATTAAAGTTAAAATTGATATACTTCTTTTTTTTGATTAAAGATATTTATAGTAATATATTTTTAATTTAGACTTTGTTAATGATGATGTAATTAGAATATAATAAAATAATTAATATTTTTATACAAATACATGTTCTTGAAAACAACCCACATCATTATATATATATATATATATATAATAAAAAAATATTACATTTTAAATAACATAATAATGCCAAGTACATATTTAATTATTTTACTGTGTTTATAATTACACACATTTTTGTTGTTTAATTAATTAAAATAATAAACATATTAAGGACAGTAATTGGGATTGATTAAATATGAGATGAAAATATTTAACTTAAGTAGGAAATAGGAGATAATATCCACAGAGAAAAAATATCTAGATATTATTTTTTATCACTATTTTCAATCTAGCTAACAATCACTACAACTTAAACATTAAATTGAGGTGACGACAAATGGAATATACTGCCGAAATGTGTATTAAAGAAAGTAAAAATAAAAACATGATTTGACTGAAAATTTAATGGTTATTAAAAATGGTGGAGAAAATAGCAAGGTAAAAGCAATTTACTATACCATATTAAACTTAATTGGCCTATTTAATAATGTTATTTTTATTCAATATTTAATTATTGTTATTTAAATTGGTAAATTATCTACTCTCCTAGACTAGGATATATAATATAATATTTACAAAGTTTTTATAACATATGACATGGGCACTTTATAGTTATTAAGTATTTACAAATTTTTTTTGGCCACAATGTTGTAATAGATATATATTTACTTGTTTTTGATTGTCCATATTAAAAAAGAAAAAATAATTTAGTTGGCATAAGAATTTGTATAATAAGTCATATTTTAAGTGATAAGGCTTAATTAGAAAAGTAAAATAATTTTTTCATCCTATACATTGCATATGTTATTGATGTAGTGCAACACCAGTGATAAATTTTGAGAGATCAAAATATTAATGAAAATTAATACAAACTTTTTTTTTTTTTTTTTGCAGCAACAGCAGCATTTTAACACATCAAAATTATCAGTCTTGTTATAAATACAAATACAATTGAATGACTTGAATAGAGAGCCAAAGAATAGATACTTTATAGTAAGACCACTATGATGTATATTTTTCAATTTTGTTATATTACAGGTTCATAAAAAAAAGCATAAATTCATTTTTACACATTACTATTTTTAACCGACTAGATGATATTCCAAAATTCTCTCGAAGAGTACTGGTAATTATAATTAATTATCTAACAAAACTTACATATTAACTGTAAATCAGAAAGAGAGTGTTTATAAGTTCTCAGTTAATAGGAATTGTACATTAATTTGATCAAAATTGCTAGGCATTTTATCTATTTTAAACATTTGGTCTTATGTGGTCTAGTATAGCAAATATTAAACTGACAATATCTATACCAGAGATATATTTTTGAGGCCATTAAGTTACAATTGATTTCTACTCAATGAAGCAAGCATCTCTCTCTCTTTCTCTCCCCTCTCGATCTTAAATAATCATTTATTTCATAAATTGTTTAGTTTCATTCAAACAATATTTGATAATTATGAAATTAATTTAAAATATTTGAATTCATTATCTTAATCTGAATTAGGAGTTTAAAATGTGACAAGAAAAGTAATTGAAACGTTATAAATATTTATCGCATTAATGGCAACAATATAATTCATGAAATAAAAAATTAGAACTGTAAATTATATTACATTATATTGTAGATATACTTATACAATCCATATAGATAATTTTTGTCTTGTTAGAATTTAAAATTAAGAAAATGTAACAATGGTTTCTTTTAAATTGATGTATGGAAATATACAATCACACTTTTTTTTTAGGTAAAAATTACTTAGCTAAAAGATTTTCTAACAAGAATAAAAGAAAAAAAAATGTATTTACAATAGAAAATACAATATATGATTAAAAGATTGAGATAATATATTTATATGGTTTTAAATTAAAAGAAACATTGCAATAATTTTTGTGAACTCCTTTCAAAAAGTGGTAATTATAATGCACAAAAATTTATGTATTAGAAAAATTTTGCTAAAAAATTATAAAATGTATAAAAAATAGTATTTTATTACATTGATCTACACTATCCTTTCTCTATACAATAATAAGAAATAATGAAACACCGCAGTCTTATAAAGTAGCGTTACACTAACCTTAACCAATAAAAACCTGGGTTCAATTAGTCAACAAAAAATGAAGACCGAGAGGGGAGGGGATAGATAAAGCAATTTTATTTCCTTAAAAAAGCTTTGAGATTCATTATAGAGATTTTTTAACCTAATACCTTATAGTGTAACTAGTTCCCATTGGTGTTGGTAGTAGATGAAATAGAATCTTCTTCTTGTATGAACATTTTGCCAGGTTTTTTTAATTTTTTTAACAGATCATGGGTTGATTTATGAGTAGACCGCAATGATAATGCCCACTCTTTTAAACCGATTTCATCCTGAAATAGAAAATTGAAAACTAGGCAATTAAAAAGTTATAGAAACAACAAAAGTTACTATAAGCAACAGATTGTACTACACTGACTATTAAAACATAATCTCAATAAAATTAAATTAAACTTACACTGTTGGTAAGGACTAGCTTGCCATCTTTTCCATCTTTCATTCTTAATACAATACATTGTTCATTTTTAACAATTACTAACTCTGGACTAACTTCTAATACTTGATCTAATGTGATTACTTCAGTTTTTACTGATCCTGAATCAGAATGTAACTCTAATCGATTGGGGTATAGCTTAGCGTATCTTGTTTGCCAAGCAGATGCAAAAGGCCCTCCTAATTTTTTTATATAGCCATGGAGAATACAATCAGATTCTAAAAAAAAAAAAAAATATAATAAAAATGAAGAAACCATTAATACCTAGCCCAGAACATCATTATTATTTATGAAATTACCTTCTTCATTGTGTTCATTGAATTTCTTTTGTCTAGATTTTCTTTTCTGATCAGCTTTGTCAGCTTCTGCATTCACTGTTTCAAATACCGTTTCAGCAACTTCATTTTGCCACCGTTCAGATATAGTTATTGAAAAGTTTTTATACAGTTCTTGATCAGCATCAGTTAACTATTGTTTCGAAGTATCAAAATAAATTGTAAGGCATTAAATTAATGAAATAGAAATACTTAAATTTTAAAAATATAAAATTACTTTAATGCCCTTAGTATCTTCTTCGTCAAATGAGCCGATATCAAAAGCATCAGCAGCATTAACTTCTCCTCTTGGTGGTATTAAAGGTGGTGTATATTTTTGCAAATACACTTGTTGCCAATCTAGTCCCTCAAAAAATGGATGTTCTTTTAATTCGTCTGGCCTGCATGAAAAATAATAAAACATGTACAAATTAGACAATATTATTGCGTGTAATTGAAACAATTTAATTTACCCTCTTCCTCGACATCCTATCCTTTCATTTATATCACGTTGTAACAGACCTTCTAAAAGGTCTTTTAAACTTTTGGAAAAAGAATCTGGAAGTTCTACATTCTGCAACATAAACTGTTTTTGTCAATTTGAATCAACAAAATTAATTAATACATATTTAGTTATATGTCAAACATAACATTTTTTATAATGTATTCTTTTTAAACCATTGTGTACACTTTAAAATAATTCATATTTAATTGTAATAGAAAAAAAAAGGCATAAGGATTATTATTTATGTTTACACAAGACAATATTTTTGAAGAAAAAAAAGTTTAATAGATATTAATATAAAGAGATTACAGAAAGATGTACCATTGTTAGAGTCATTCGATCAATTTCATGTTTATCTTTAGTTTTATGTTGTCTAAATGGACTGTGGCCCTTGAGTAATTTGTATAACATACAACCAAAAGAAAACCAATCCGCACTTGAATCATAAGCTGTTGCTTTTGATAACACTTCTGGGGCCATATAACCATGTGTACCTCTAAATACAAAATTCAAATGAAAATTTACATATAACATATTTGATTATATTTTACTTACACGCTAGCATGTGGTTTCTTTTTAGAAAAATCACATGCTAATCCTAAGTCTGATATTCGTACATGACCATACTCATCTAATAGTATGTTCGCTGGTTTTAAGTCCCTATAGACAATAAACCTACGATGCATATGCTCCAAACCTATGAATAAAAATATTGTAATATTAATAATCAAAGTATAGAAAAACAATTTCATAAATTAATATTTACCTAAGATAACTTCAGCAGCATAAAACTTCATATCAAGTTCATTAAACACACCATGTTGTGCTAAATGATAATGCAAATCACCACCATGCATAAGATCTAAAATGAAACAAAGTTTGTCTGGTGTATGAAATGCATATGTCATGCAAACTATAAATGGACAGTCCACCTAGTAAATGAAATAAATTAAGAATTCATTAATATAACAAAAGTTATAAGTGAAACAAAAATAATTTCAATTTAAAGTAATTTTATTATTTTTATGATTTTAGAATATGAGCTAAGTGAAGAAGCTAGTGTGTTTTTACACTGATGTTTATTATCATTTTTTTTTTCTGTGAACACTTTTTCATATGGAAATACTTGTTCAAAAGTCTTAACAGGCAACATTTTAAAACCAGATTCGCCTCTAGGTGGCACTTTAAAGAGATAATTCTTCAATTTCTCAATTTTTCAATTTCATTTTGAGAAAAACTACCAAAAATTTGATAAAAAAAGACTCAGGAACTATCTTTTCTTTATACCAAACTTGATGAAAATTTAAATATAGATATACAATAATGTGAGAAATATTTTGACGCAATTAAATATTTTATCAAACATACATATTATATTATATAAACATAGATAGACAATTATATAAGAAAGATTTTGGTGCAAGAAAATTATGAAAATGTGAAAAATTTTTTTTGGAAATTTTCCTAACATTTTTTTCTCATTAAATTGTTTTCCCTTTATTTATTAGACAAAGAAAAAAAAAAAAAGTAAAGTAATGTAAAGTAAATTAAAGGAAAGCAAAGTAAAATAAATTTAAGTAAGGCAAATAAAGTAAAGGCAAGAAAGTCGGACATACTTTGTACCATGGATATTCTTCTTTTCAGGTCAGATACTCTTGGTAAGTGTTAAAAATGACGACCATTATTGATCTTTATATAATTAATTTCTTTCGTTTAGAATCGTCTTATTGAAGAATGATTTATCGTTTCTTTAAAATTCCACAAACCCACTAAGAGTATCTGACTTGAAGAGAAAAGTATGTCCGGCTTTCTTGCCTTTACTTTACTTTTTAAAAGTGTGCTTTAAATTAACTTAGATTTAAAATAAATAAGAAAATTATCATTTCTGTTGATATTTACATCATTTTTAAGTAATTGTATTTATAGATAGAAAGTTATTTGTGGTTTCGAATAAAATAGAATGTATTTCAGCTAATAGAAGAAAATAATATTACAATAACTACTCACAGTTTTAAATTAAAAAGTATTTTATTCAAACAAAATAAATTTAGTATAGAATTAATTTTTTTAAATGTAAGAGACAATTAATTTATTTCATAACTTTACTATTGAAATGAAATCAGCTGAGCTCTTAAATACTGTAGGACATAATTTCAAATATTTGCACAAACTCTATCAGAACAAAATATAAATTATAATTACGTCCATTCTACATAACATTTTTATAATTATAACTTTAATTTAAGACACAATAAGACAATTTATCTAAAAAATAATTCGTTACTTTTTTCCATATCAATATTTTATTAATTAGTCCTTAAAAGTTAAGCCAACATCAAATTGTATTATTGATAATAGCATATTAATGAGTAACATATACAGTAGACTCGGTAATTAGGCCATATGATAAATTAACATATCCAGTTATAAAGCCCATATCATTTCTAATATATATAATTTAAATTAATTGATTAAGTCCCAAATCAAGAACATGATATAGATATACTTAATTTTTATTTAGATGATAATTTGTAAATATGTTGGTCATGTGTTGTGACATTTTTTAATTAATTATTATAGAAAAATATTTACCCCTGTACTGACTAGAGATAACATAATACGTTCATTCAAGGCAAGTGTTTCTCCTTGCTTCATTTTTATTCGTTTTTTATCAAGACATTTCATTGCATACATCTTGCCGGTATCAGCTTTTCGGCAACCATAAACTTCACCAAAACCACCTCTACCAATTATACGATGAACACTAAAATCGTTCATGGTCAGCTAAAATAAAAAAATTATTAATTTTAAAGTTACTAAATATATATCAATAACATTCAACAACTTACTGAAATATTAAGCTCTAGATTTTTCCACTGACAAAACCTTGTATATTTATCACTAATAAACAAATTGAATAATTACGGTTTATAATAAAAGAATAATGTAGTTTTAAAATAAATCATCATTATTAATAAGCAAGCATACCTTTCTAGAAATTTTTTAAAAGGCTCTTCCCGAAGGTGATTGAATATTACTTTAATATAAGGCTGAAAAGAATAATGAAAAAATAGGATAAATAAAAAAACATTACAAAGAATAAGTTCTATTTACTTCAAATAAGTTAACAGGCACTTCATTTTTCATTAAATATTTTTGAACATGGGCGACTGCATCTTTAGGATAATTCTAAAACAAGTAGCAAAACAAATTATACAACTATATTTCTGGTCATTACAATTCAAAACTATTTGATATAATATATTCAATTATATGTTGAATGGAATATAAAGATAAAAAGATAAAAAAAAATTTAGGGTGTAAATACTTAATAGCAACAGGCAACTCAAATGACAAAATAAATTATGCTTGTATCTAAATTAAAGATAATATTTAAATTATAGTTTTACATGTACGTTTCTAAAATTTAATTAAATTTTATAAATCATTTTCTGTTTCAATTAAAAATAAAAAAATAATTGTTAATGTAAATATTAATAAATTTAAAAGTGTTAAATAAATAAACACTTAACATTTTTAAATATTTATAAGAGCGGAAATGAAAATTGAATCTTTAAAACTTGTTGTTATAAAAGTAATTAAATTAAAATGCAATAAATTGAATTTATATTTAAAGAAACGATAAGGAAGATAGTTGTAAAGCTAATTTTGGAATTAAAATGAAGAATAATTGAGAACGAGATCGGTATCATACATATTATGTTAGGTGGTTTTTTTTGTGTGTTAAAGAGGAATTGGTTGAGTCTGAAGATAATAATGATAATAAAAATATAATAATAATAAAATTATAAAACAAATTATTTAATTTATATGATTGTATCTATGTATAATAAAATAAAGTTTACTTACATGAGTATGAGACAAAAGTTCTTTCATAATATAATTATCGTAAATGTCTCTGGCTAATTTTCTTCTCTCGTCAACTGATTCTAACTTTTCGTACCTTTTTATCTGAAATTGAATATGAATGAGTTGTGACTAGTAGTATATTAAAATATTATTTGAAGATAAATAGAAGGTATCATATATACATTTTGGTTAAAGCATATTATAACTCTACATCATAATACATGACAATTTTATTGTAATAATATATTTAAATTGTTGAATATAGTCTATGTGAAGTCAAAATAATTTGTATCAGTGGAAAATTAATGCTATAAGTTAGCTATATATTTTGTTTCTACTTAAAAAAAGGTTTATTACCCAATGAACCAAAATTCAGCATTGTATAAAAAGTTAAATTTCTTGATAATTTTTGACTTAGCCCTTACATTGTGCTTTTTTTTACAACTGATATTACTTTTAGTACATTATGATGCAGAGGAAAAATAATAGGTATCTATTTTGCTATAAAAATGGGTACGTACAATAAGTTACACCAGAAATAATAAATATAATTTAAATATTCTATTACAAAGTCTTTAAAAATATTAATTTTAGATTTTTAAATGATAAATGAGCCAGGTCAAAAGTGATGAAGGAATTAATTTAACTTTGTAATTTATATACAGCGCTAAATTTTAACTCACTGAGTAATTAACCTTTTTATTTTTTATAAAATGTTTATTCAATTAAAAATGTTCTTAAAATAATACCACCTAAAGAACTCTTCTGCATGATATGTAACCAGTCAGTTTTAAAATCCAATAATTAGTTCCAGAATCACTATATTATATACATTATAGTGGTTCATTAATTATATTGAGTTACTGATTATATCAAAAGATAACAACTGAATTTGTTTTTTTTTATTATTTTAATCAGGATTATAGATACTACTTATAGTATCTGTAATTGTGGTTTTAGTGAACATAAAGTTTATTTAAAACATTTTTAAAGTATACTCTCTCCTCTTTTGAATAACAACAGCTTATATTTTTAAAATATTCACTCATTTTTTTAAAATATTTATTATATCAAAAATATGTTAGTATATAGAATATATTAACTGAAAACCAAAAAGTTTAATCATTTATTAGTCTTAAATAAGAAGAGGAGGTGTATAGAACAAGACATTTATTTACCTTTTTTTTTTCTTAAGTTATCTCTACCTAAATATTAATAATTATGCAAAAATATTTAGGACCATGGTAAGTAGAATAAGTGGAGAGAAATCAAAATTATACATTTTACCCTTGACCTTAAAGTATTGCATGGAATGATTGACATAATTATGATTAATTATGTTATAATTATGATGTATTAATCTACATTTTGACCAAGTATTTCATTAATTCTATAGATTTATAATAATTACATACTATAAAAGTTTCATGATTTTTTTTCTTTTCTTTATTTTTTAGATAAAAAGAAGTAAAGTAAAGTATAGACAAGAAATACAAACATACTTCACACCACAGATATTCTTCAAAATATTTCTTTTAATTTTGGGTGGGTAGTTTTCCTAAAATTTTTAAAGAACTATAGAGATTTCCAAAAAATACCAGTATTTAGTACACTTCTTGGTTGATTTTTAATCTCATAAGACGGTAGACGAAATATTTGTACTAGTTTTTTTACTTGAAAATATATTTATAAAATATTTTTTTTAAATAGATATTGTAAAACCAAAAACTTATTGTTTCATTCAGACGTTAAGTTATATTTCAAATGTAGAAAGAAAAGTATTTTACAGAATTAAACATTTTTAAGACACATATATATTTACCAATAAATTGTTAATAAAATTTTAAAAATTTAATTTTTGGTAGGTTTGGGGGGTCGCTATAATATGGAGCCCTGGGGTGTAAAAAGTTCAAATACGGCCCTGACGTCTGTGCATTCTGTTTTAAGAACTATAATAATAACTAATTATTATATCACACGTCTATCATTAACTACTATAAAACACAACTTGTTTAACTTTTAAAAACAATCAAACATAATGTATATTTTAGTAGTTTACCTATAAGCTTCCATATTTATTAATGAGAAATGTATAAGTAGGTATTTTACAATTCTTTTCATAATTAATCGTTCTAAAAAATTTTTTTCATATATTTATAAGTAATAGCACTAATAACACACTTTTTTGTATTTAGTTTATGATGATTTTTATGCATTTTGAATAAGTTATTATAAAAGCCACACGTATAAAAAAAAAAAAAAACTCAATAGAGATGCTGGAATAAAGTCATTGAGAATTTATGAGAATAGCCCACCGTAGGCGTGTTTACAGTACACAGAGGTCACTTATTAAAGTTACAAGGAAAGATGATGACAGAGAATGTTTTGAAACAGTTCCACTTGACCAGAAAGCTCACCCTATTTTCATGATGAAAACCTTCAGCACTTCATGCTCCCTCTTCCTTGTATTCTTTGCTTTATGTAGTCATACGTCATCCCAAATAATGGTTGCTGTTAATAGTGGCATCCTTTATACACAACAGCTCAAATTATACTGGGATTATAAAAACTTATAATTTACCCAACTCTAGCATATATTCTGGTTTCATTTTTTATTTTTTTTTTTAAAAATAAAAAAAAAATTGTTTTTTGTCAAAGAAGAAACTTAGTACAACAATCAGTAAATTAGAATTAAACTGGTCATTTAACAAATTTATAGAACTTATACAATTTAATGATATTATTTTAATCTTAATCCATTTAAGCCAAACTGTGTTCTAAATAATATAATCTTTTTTTAATTTTACAATATTCTTTTCAGAATAATTTTGGTTTTCCATATGATTTTGGATAAAAAAAAATCAATCTAAAATTGTTGTGATAAGCCTCTTAAAATACTAAAAACTTGAAAAGATAGCATAACTTAAGAACAACTACTATTTTTATAATTTTTCAGAAATTCTAAATAAATCCACAAATAATTGTATTAAGAACAATATTTTATTTTAGCTATTCAATAATAGTAAAGAAAATAACCATCCAGCACACTGAATTTTGATTAGCACGATAACTCAGAATCTAAAATTAAGAAATTCAAAAAATGACCTCTTTTAAGTACCAACTAGAGGCAAATCCAGTTTCAAAAAGTTGCTGGTCGAAACTTTTGGACAAGTATTTCTATATGAAAAAGTGTTCACAGAAAGAAAAAAACATGATTATAAACAATTCTAATGAATAAGAGTAACCTATTGTAAAATCATATTTTATGTTATATACCTGTTTATTTATTCCATATTTATTATTATTTTAAATTTATTATTAAACTTAGATACATTACTTTAGTTATAAAAACTTATATTAATGATTTTGATTAACATTTTATACACTTAAACCATCATCAGAAATTAATAACTATATACTATATAGTATAAAAACAAATTGAAAAAACAAATTTTTTGAAATAAATGCTTTCATTAAAATTGTACATATAGTTTAATAACTTATATGTGACTTTTAAAGCACTTAATACCATCTTAAATGCTAGTTATGTTATCTTTTGAAACTACTTTAGCTAAACTAGAATACAGTTAGGTAATACAATAAATATAAAATTTATAGAACTCTATGCTATAAATATATAAACAATTATCATGAACCATGATAAAATACTCATATTTATAATAAAAATTATAAAAAACAATAAATGTTTACCTCATCATAAAAGTTGATTTCAGGTATTTGCTCATCTTCAGGTAGATGTTCACAAAAATCTTTGAAAAGCAAATAACCTAAAAATATAAAACAATCATGAAAAGAGAATACTGTTAAATTTGAATATATAGTCCACATTGTAGTAGGTAACATGGATAAAGTTTTACAAATTAATAATTACCTAAAACTTGATTAAAGATTTTATCGAAATTGACTTCTTCTTTCTTTTCAAGGTACTTGTGCATAACACTTCGGACACTGAAAAGAAAATAAATTTGCTGTAAATAAAACTAAAATATGTTATAAAAAATGATTAAAAATTTATCAATACCTATCAGGGGCATGGGCGCCCGCAGGGGGCCATGGCCCCTCCCGCTATTTTAAGTTATTAATTTTTTATCACTTCTAAAGAAATAAAAATAGTATATGCTGTATTATTAGAGAATATACTAATATACATAACACATATTATCATTGAACAT
>JAIPRM010004867.1:6299-21846 GCA_025469315.1 Stegophylla sp. TES_Ste_2020 | reverse complement strand
TGATTTATCGTTTCTATAAAATTTAATACGCCCGTCAAGAGAATACCACCCGTCGTGCGAAGTACACCCATCGTGCGAAGTATGTCCGGCTTTTTTTTTTTTTTCTTAACATTTCATTGACAATTTTTCTTAACCTGATGATGATATTTTAAATCGAAACCAGTCGTTAATGAAAAAAATATAATACTCCAGGCTAAGTTTATTTTTATTTATTTATTTTATTTATATATTTATTTTGTTATTAACATATAGTATAATAACTATACACTGATTTTATTTATTATTTATTTATTTATTTTATTCTTACATACCTATATGTCATACATTTATTATTTATTTATTTTTTTTTAACTTATTGATAAATTATAAATACAATATTTTACCACTTCTAGAATTTTCTAAAAAAATCTAGATGTAATGATATCAACATAGCTTGAAAAAAAAAATGATCTTATCACAGAATTTCACAGTCATTCTATTGCTGATAAGAAGTAAGAACCCTATATTTTGATAATAATATAAACAACATAATAAAACCTCTTAAGCTTAAATTCAATTTTTGCCTTCTGGTAAATTGCTAATGAATTTTGATTTCTTCAAATTTAAATTTGTTCAGAGATTTTGTTCCATACAAATTTTATTAGGCTATCCACAATTTTGATAACACTCAAAAGCCCATTTAAGTCTATCTCACACTCGTAGCAATAATATGGTTGTAAGTATAATATTATAATATTATTCAACCACTGCTATTAACTACATATTAACACACTTTAAAACTGAATTCTATATATATATATGTACTTTTATTTGGAATAGTATCCAATTATTATATCCTTAAACTCTTTTTTAATATTTACCCGTAATCGATTAATTAGAATTTTTGAATTTTCAGAAAATTGCACTACAGATTAAAGCAAACCTAGAAAATGTAACAGAACTGACACCCGATGGCGAAGATTTCCGGTGGTATTTAAAAGTATGATGTTATACAGTATACATTTAAGCTCATCATAAGTAAAATATTTAATAAACACTTGCTCGTTATATTTTACAATAAAATATTTTTTGAAAAAAAATTTTAAGATTTTCACAATTTTGTTTAATATCACACCATTAATTTTATTATTTATTTATAAATAATCAATGATTCTTACTATAATTTTATAAACTCGTACTCAAAACACTTAAGCTATTAATTAATTCCTTTATTTTGTACTTCTAGTATTTATCTATATTTCCATTTATCTTGACGGTATAATTCTAGAAATTATTATAGGAATATTTGTTATGTAATTAAATGTTTTATTATTAATAATCCATCACTAGAGTATGGGTTTGAAAGGAATTTGTTTTTTTTCAATTTTTTCAAAAATTATCCATAGGGAGGGGGCGCGAGATTTTCGAAAATAGAATACAAAATGTAGGAAACCACTGCTCTAAAGTGAAGCTATATCAGCTATAATTTCAATTTTTACTATTTAGAATAAAATATACAAAATTTTTTTTTATTATATGTTTTGGGTCATTTTTTGCTTTTTAGTAACATTTTTTCAAATTAACATATTTAACTGGTTAATATTTATTTTGCTATATAACTTCGACTGATTAAATAAATCATTTTATAACTATTATTTAATTTATTTTGATAAATTAGATATCTTAAAATATAGAATACATTTAATTTACAGATTAATTGTGGAACAAAAATAGAGTAGGCTTATGAATAGATCTCTATTTTATTATAATAGCTTTTTTTTTTAATAATCTAATAAACAAATAAATAATAAAATTATAATAACTTTTTTTAAAAAACAAACTATTTTTATTGCTTTTTTGGAAGATTTGTAGAGCTTTATTTCTTTATTTTGATTGCTTTTCTTTAGTCTTTTATTGCTTCAAAATCCATACTCAATATATCACTTTTCGCAATATTTAATTAGGTTAATTTAATTCAAATATCAATTAATATTGTTCAAAAATGTACTTTCTTATATAGTTTATGAGAGAGAAACAACTTTATTCAAAGTGAACTGCCCGTCTATCGGGTTGCCTATATGACACAGTGTAAAAATCAAACATAAAACTGTTACAATGAAATGGATGAAAAAAAAGATAGTATATAAGTGAGATTAATAAATTTAAAAAAAAAACGTAAAATACAATAAAATATGAACTGTTAATAGAATATAAATTGAAAATCGTTACGCTTTGAACGCCGTGTATAAGATTATTAGTATAATAAAAGTTTCATAAAAAGTTGTAATCCCAATGGTCCGCGCTTAAAAGTTAATCCTTAAATATATATATATATTTTTATTATATAATATTTATGTCTAAACTTGTATTCTCGATCCACATGTTAGACTGTCGACTGGCACCACTATCAATATCAATTAAAAAAAAAAAATCTGTCATTTCACATCAATGGGTATCATAATGGTGAAACTAATTTTTGCATTTCTAAAATTGATTTATTCACGTATTTTTCAGTTTGGAATATATTAAACTCTTATTATACGAATCATAAGAGAAAATGTTTAAAAAATTAGCAATATAAAATATTATCTTCGACCGATGCATCCATTCTGTAAACGGTGCTGAGCACATTAGCTACATTTTGTGTTGCCAATTTTACAATACTATATTATTATTCACTACATTATAAACGTAGTAAATCAAATTTCGTTTTTTTAACTGTTTATTTTATTAATTATATTATAAAATAAACGGTACTGAAAATAATTATTTAAATAATGTAAAAACCGTTAAAAAACTTGTTAGTGGTAATTAATATATTGTACTACTGTTGGGTATCAAATAACTGGTTATAGTGAATCTTTAGAACAAAACAACTGATTTAAAAAAATACATATTGCTAATTATTTCGATTATTGAAAGTGATTTATTTTAATTATTTAAAAGAGAAAAACGTAACAACTCCTATCGTTTTAATTATTGTTTGCAGTTCCGATGTACTAATTGTGGTGAAGAATCTGATAAATGGATGTACCTATCTCAAGATGTTAGTATAATAGTATGACCATAAATAAGATAAAACTTTTATATGTGGTATAACTATAAGTTAATTTTAGTTAATTATTATTTTTTTTTCCACAGGAAACTGTCCCAATGAAAGGAAGTAGGGGTACAGCAAATTTAGTTACAAAATGCAAAATGTGTTCAAGAGAGAGTTCAATTGGTAATATAATAAGAAATAATATTTACATTGATTTCATTTTAATTGAAAGTATATTTTATTTTCAGACATTTTACCAGAAACTATTTCAAAATATATGCTTGATGATTCAAATACATTTAAAAACTTTGTTACATTTGATTGTCGAGGTATGTCAATCATTGACTTTTCACCTAGAAATGGATTTAAATGTAAAGGAGTTGAAAGCAACACACCATTTAATGATGTTAATTTGGAAGAAAAAGAATGGGTTGATTATGATGATAGTGATAATCAACCTGTTGGAATTTATGAAGTTCAGCATCGATTTGTTACAATTAAATAATTAATTTATAACATAAAATTGTGTTTTATAATTTGTAAAGTAATAATAATAATATACCCTTGTTAAAAAACTAAAAGTGATTTGATCCATTTATTTAATAAATTCTAATAAATTCAGGAACATAAATAATAAATATTAAAAAAGTGACTAACTACATAAAAATTTCAAATGTTTTACTACATGATCAATCTTCATCTTCGTCATCACTTGTATCGCTTACCTAAAAAATGAACAGGTTGTTAAATTTGAAAAACCTATAATAATTATTATTTACTAACAAATTAATAACTTACACTAATGAGACCAATTTTAAATGAATATAAAATCATTGTAACAAGTGCAACTAATCCAACAAGAACATTTTTTGTCTCGTCTCTTTTATACCAAGGTATAACATTCATTTGGTGCCTAGTTTCTTCCAATAGTTTTTTTTCATTACATTTATGTGCTTGCCAATCAATTTTGAAATATTCTCTTGTTATTCTATCTATCCAAATGCATAAATTTTTACATGTTTTTAAATGAGATTGTAATTTATTATCTGTGAGAGGTGCTTTTAAGAGTGGTCCCAAATAACTATATGCAACGGCATCTAATAGTGTAGGATGTGATCCAAAGAAATAGAAATTGTTACCTAAACGACCCTCCAAACCATTCATACACTTAATGGCTTCAGCGTATATCTAAAAACAATTTACAATCAATAACAATTTTATAACTTAATTTCGACTCATTTACCTCTGTCATAATATCATGGTCGGATTCTAAGTGATTATATAATGTGTATATTTTATGCTTCGCTTCTCTCTCATATGCATTGGGGTAATACCAATTGAATGGAAATTTTAAAGCATTTCGATACCATGGCTTGGTGAAATTGAGACAGTTACTTTCATCCATCCACCTATATCATAACAGATACGTGAATATAATATATATATTTATTTTATTAAAATTTTAATTTTAGTTGACTGTGGTAATATACACAACAGATATGAACAAATTGTTTAAACGGTATTTAATCTACGATTCAATATGTTATATCCTAGAACATTTGTTTATATGTACAGGTAGTATGTAAATAGAATAAGTCTTGATTCAGATTAACTCAATATGTTATATCCTAGGGCATTTATATATTTGTTTGAACAGAGAATAGAATAAATCTGATTAAAACAAATTTGTTATATGATGCATGGATTTGCCTTTAAAAAATTTTGACGATTATTTTTGATTTTGCTTTTTTTATAAAAAAGCATATTTTTATGATTTATATGATTTGACAGCATATTTTACAATTATCTTAATATTTCTAGATATGAAAAATCTAATTATTAAATTAAATGAATATATGATATTGACATTTTTATCAAAATAAAATGAAATGTAGGATTGCATAGTATCACAGCACAATACAGTATTCAGTACTTTTTCATAAATTCAAATTGACCATATATTTAGGTTTTAATGATTGCAGGGGAGTATATATGAAATTCAAATACTAAAACCAGTATACATAATACACTTGGTATGAAATTAATTCATGTTGGCATAATAATACATTTTTTTATGTGTAATATCTAAACCCATATTTGTATGATCTTATGCACTCAATGTTACATCTATTAAACTAAAAATACCATGTATAATTATGCTATGTATAATCACAAGATGTAATTTAAACTTTTAGGCATAATTGTAACTAAAATTTTTCTTAATAGAATTTAATTCACTTTAAATAAATATTTTATAAAAATAATTATAATAGATCTTAAACTTTAAGAAATACAGTTTAAGTGCGATGTTTAATACAGATATTTCAGTTTGACTAGGCAAATTAGTTTATTCTTTTTGAACTCGTTATACCTAGTTATTAAAAAAATTATTTGATTATTAAACCTGAATATTAGCCAAAAGTTTTTCAAATACATCCTTAATGGGCAAGAAGCATAATATCATACACATGATTAAAATAGCAACTTAATAAAATTTTACACATTATGCCTCAAATTCTCAAATATTTCATATTTTTAAATCTTATTCAATAACATTATTTAAAAAATTGGTCACATGAATAAAAATAAAAAATTGTATAGCACCACAGATCCTTAAGGTCGTTACCAAGCAAACAATAACGCTGGTTCTAGTTGAGCATCCATCATACTGATAACTGCGTGTTCTTCGGCTAATTGAAGACTAGTCAAGCCAAAATCAGGAGTGAGATTCTTGTAAAAAAAAAAAAAAAACGATATGCAAGACAAATTATCTAACTAAACAAATTGAATGAGTTTAATTTATAATGTAAAAACGGAAATTTTACCTGTTTTTCGAGGCAATCAATCAAACTGTTACGATTCAATAGTAATCGTTTATTATAACTCACGACTGGTAAATGACCAGTAACTGATTTGAATGGATTGTTTGAATGAATTATCGTAATTGGAGCATTTGTAAATCTAGCAAAAGCCTAAAATAAAAAATGAAAATTTTTTTGTTTTTATAATATTCGTCAATTTTGTCGAGTATTTATGAGCTTGGAGAAAAGTAAACAATATACCAAAACTTCTAAACATTTATAATCGATAGACGGCAATCCCCAATCGCCTTTCCAGCTTTCTACTTCCAATTGGGGAGGTTTAAACATGATTGGAGAAAGTCAAAAATTCAAATAACTGTTGTTACAGTAAAAAAAGAATATTTATTAGGTACTTCAACGTTTTGGCATCGGTATTTAATATAAAAACCATGGACAAATAGTGGCACGCATTTGATATATTATATTTTAATTATTATCCTTGTAAATAGAATATTTTATCAAATATCAATAAGCCGATAGCAGTGAAGAGGAGATAACCATAGATAACGCGTTTCGTTCCAAAGATGAATAATGAGGGAATTTATCGTTTGCGTACGTGTTAATGTTGGTCACACTGTGCAATGATCCCACAAACGTGTTTTACATTTATTACTATTAGCAATTTTGTTTTCTCTACGATCTCGGTGTCTTTAGAGGAGAAGTCACGTTTTCCCGACGACGATTCCTTTGGATTGCTACAGAAAATCTAACGCAGAAAAATGGCAGAAAACACAGTAAGTTTTGTTTAATTGATATTATGATGGCTGTGGCATTGGAAACGAACGTGGGATATTCGTATAAAGTTTCGGCGAGAATTTAACCTAAAATTTTCGAATCTACCCTAATAATTTTCGCTTATCGACATTATGTACCTGAAAATTTTCTGAAAAATTAAATGCTGGACCATCCATATTTCGGATTCTGAATGTACAATAATTCTCTTTGACTCTACTCGATTTCTTTTTGTTGCCCATGAATCGCATCGATAATCATCTCACATATTTTGTTGTCGAGTTCATCAATGAACAATACTTTACTTTATGATCAGTTGAATAACTGTGTTTCTTGTGTACCTAACTTGTGATACAACTTACTTTACAGACTGAAGTTGAGCATAAGGCAAAAAGGCCTTTCCGTAAATTCACATACCGCGGTGTTGACTTGGACCAGCTTTTAGACATTCAAGGGTAAATACTGAGAACATGCATTGTTTTATCAACACAATTTAACTTGACAACTAAATATTTTGTATTGTAGTGAGCAATTGATCGAGCTGTTGCACTCGCGCGCTCGCAGGCGTTTCTCCCGTGGCGGTCTGAAACGCAAAGAGTCGGCTTTGGTTAAGAAATTACGTCGTGCAAAGAAAGATGCTCCTCCTATGGAAAAACCTGAAGCTGTAAAAACTCATCTGCGTAACATGATCATTGTTCCTGAAATGGTCGGTAGCATCATTGGAGTGTACAATGGAAAAGTTTTCAACCAAATTGAAATCAAAGTTCGTGAATGATTATATAAGATTTTTATTTCTATTCAGTGATATTTTTATACTTTATAATAATTTCATGTTTTCATTTTTTTTGTAATTCATATTGTATAATATATCTATAATCTTAAAATCATGTTATCAGTATTTATGAATCATTCAAATTTAAATTTATGCATTATATTTTACAGCCTGAAATGATCGGTCATTATTTGGGAGAATTCAGTGTCACATACAAGCCAGTCAAACATGGAAGACCCGGTATTGGTGCCACTCACAGCTCTAGGTTTATTCCGTTAAAATAAATTTTATATATTTACTTCACAATATATTAACAAATGTGATTTTAAAATGTTTGTTAATTCATTTCATATTTTTCCTAATTTATATTTTCATCTGAAATTTATTTTATTTCTAACAATATTTTTATTTAAAGGGCATTTGTTTAGACATATTAGATGAATAAAATATAACATTAAATTATATAATTAAGATTTATATTGTTTAGACTAAAAAGGCAAAAACTATCCAAATTTTGATTTGAAAAAGTCTTAGTTATATTATAAATTCAAATATATTTTTGCAATATCAGAAGTATACTTCTGTGTTACAAGCATTTTAATACTTAACAATTTAGATTTGAGTTATTAATACAATTATTACTAATATGACAACAAAAATATACAATTGATAAGGAGCTAAAAACATAAATAAATCAAAAATAAAATATAAATAATAAATTAGTTTTAACTGCTGATGAAAATCATTCACGCATTACTAAATTTTACTTAAATTATAATACACTCCATTTAAATATAGTTTTTGTGTTTAAAATTTTATATAAATATAATTAATTTGTATACCTGTGATCAAGGGTCAGCAATAGCGGTCCACAAGCCATATCTGACCTGTGGAGGGGATATAACTGGACCGCCAAAAATGCATTTTATTAATCCTGGTTTTTCATACATAATAGATACCTATTTGTTCTATTTTTTAATGGGTATGGAAAACAATGATAGAATTCATCAATGTTTACAATAATATTCACAATAAATGAATTCCGATATAGACTGCAGTACAGTATTTTTTTAAATATTTAAAACTGCAGAAAATGGGAAATTGTCACAATTTAAAACAAACTGATTGTTCAACTTGAGATTAAATTGTAGTAGTTACGAAATTGTTCAGGCTTCCAAAATCTTCACTTCAAATGGAAATTATTGATTTGTAAGAAAATATATTTTATTGAAAATAAACTAAAGGCATCTGCTAAAGATTTTTGAGCAAAGAATGTTTTAGATAAGTACTTGAATTGTAAAACATAAGTAACAAAATTAGCTACCACGTTTCGATCTACATACATGTGTAAAACTCCATTACCCAAAATGACATTTTTAAATAATAAATATCATTCAAGATAAACTAATTTTCATCTTGAAGACATTCAAGGGCAAAAAATATTATTTTTCATTAAAATTCTAAAATTTTATTATTATTAACATGATGTATTATATTAAATAATTTACCTTAAACAGTTTAAAATATGTTTTAATAAAAAAATAAATGTATAAAATGTACTAATAGGTACGTATTTAAATTTTTTCTGGCCTGTGAAAATTTTTTTTTCAAATTATCTAGATTGCCACAGAAACTAATTGCTGGCCCTGCTACAGACTATAACGAGACGCCTGAATAGAATAATTATAGTCTGTTTGGTGAGAGAGCACTCTATGATCCGACAAAATTTGGACCATTCTGCATATTTCACTGCAGTCACTATCAGAAAATTGGTATGCTTGGAAATGAAAATGCAGGTGGCTAACAAAATTGCAAGTACTCTCTCTCTGGAAAGACTTTTGAGATTAGGGCATTAAGCCAGTCTTTGGCCTCATTACAAAACTAATAGTTAATATTTTAAGTAACTCAATAAATGTACAATGCACAAAAATAATTAAAAGAACATTTTTCAAGTTAACTAATTAAATTCATAAAAAAAATCATAATTAGGTGGATCGGCAGGTACAGGAGGTGGATCTTGAGGAATATCTATTCTAAATCCTTCAGCATCTAGAAGTCTAAATTTTATCTCCATAGATAATAAAACTTCCAAATCATTTTCAGCTTCTTTACTTGACATTTTATTTCCTAAATAAAATATTTAATGTTTAAAATACAGTTTGGAATGTATAAAAATCAATATCAAAATGTTTTCCCAGTTATTATCTCTAGAGCATATGCAATCTGTAGTACATTAACATACATGTATTTTTAGACTCTGAGCAGAGCGAAGGAACTTAATATGTTTTTATAATAATGTTTATTTTTTCTGTAAATACTTTATCTTATTTATACTTGTCCAAAAGTTTCGAACAATAACTTAATAGATCCAAAATACATCCAAATGATAGTTTAAACAATCATTTTTTCAAATAACTTACTGCATACTTTTTCTTAGCGCATGGAAAAACTACCCAAAAAAAATGGTAAAATACAGTTAAAATCGTCATAACCTGAATTTTCATAAATTTGATTTGTTATTTAACATACCTTCAAAAAAATGGAGCTAAAAAGTTTAAATTTCACCAACTATCTACTTAAAGTAGTCACTTGCATACCTCATAAAATTATCAAAAACATTCGATCCATTTGAGAGAAATGCAGAACTATGAAAATATTGGAAATATTTCATTTTTTGTGAGTTTTATTTCATAAAATGTTGAATTCTTGAATTCAAATTTAACATGACCTCACTTACATAATATATAATATCAAATTAACATAAAAAAATCTCAAAGTTTTCTTTTTTATAATCGTTTAAAATAAGCATTTTGACAGAATTTGTTAGTTTTCAATAAAAATTACACACTTGAACACATAAAATAAAAATTTGTTCCTTATGGAACCTAAAACTGGATACTTGTATCTTTTATAATGGTACTAAAAAAAGGCCATTTTTCAAAATTTTCAATAGTTTTCTCAAAATTTGGGAAAAACTACCCGAAATTTGCCAGAAATTATATTTTTATAATCTAAACTTTATGAAAATTTAAGTATAGATGGATATTAGTGTGAGAAATGTGTAGCTAAGTAAAAAATAATTTTTTTGTAGTAATATTAATACATTTTATTATATTGAAGTAAAATTATCTTCTATAAACTGAAGCTCCACTCAGAATAGTTTTATTGAAGAAATGTATTAACATTTCTTTAAAATTCAATACACCCACCTAAGGAGCGGAGAATACCATGGTGCGAAGTATGTATGGCTTTTTTTTGTAAATACTTTTTCTTACAGAAAAACTTGCTTGCAAGTTTCGACCATCAACTTTTTAAATCAGAGTTTGCTTCTTTATAGTAGATACTTTTAAGAGGTCATTCTTTGAATTCCTCAATAGCGAGTCAAAGATTTGGGAAAATCTATCCATAATTCGACAAAATTGCCTTTAAAACTATTTATCTCATCTAAAATTTTGTTTTTATTTTTTCAATTATTAGTGGAATGTAAAACCAGCTGAGTAAAAAATAAATTTGTTTTGTAAAAATAATAAAGTTTATAATTTTTAAGTAATTGCTTTATATAAATTGAAGTTCTGCTCAGAATTATTTTATTAAAGAAATGATTTATTGTTTCTATAAAATTTAACACATACATTAAGTTCCAACCGACGAGTGAAAAATACCCATAGTATGTCTGGCTTTTTTTAAATATGTAACTGTGGAGGTACTTATTTAATTTGTAACAGTATTTACCTAGTAATGCATTAATTCCATCAACCCAATAATTATAAGCCATTTCATCTGGAGCAACAAAATTTAAGTGACTCGTTTCTTCAGAATTTAATTTCTTCTTAAGTAGTAATGAAAAGGCTAGATGTATAGACTTCCGATTGCTATGCAAAAAATAAAAAGATAGGAATTAATATTGATTATTATTTATATTAAGATTTACATGCATTATACATTTCAATTTGTAAATGAAATACACTTAAATTTAATTTGTAAAAAATTTTGACAGAACTATTTTTCCCTTTTACCTGCATTTCATGTGAGGACAGTCTTTACCAGTAAGTAATGCTTCGATATCATCTACGTTTAACTTATTTGGAAGTTCTTCAATTAAGGGAACAATATTGTCATCACATTTACCATGGTGTAATATCTTATGGTTTTGTGATAATCTCACAAACCAAAATTTATCTTTCATTTTCTAGAAAATAAAAATAAAAATATTAATAAACGTATTTGAGATTATGAACTATTATAATTATTATGTTTTATTAAATCTTTATTATAATTAAGTACCCACTCGTGATTAATTATTAACCTACCCCACTTTGCGAATACTGATTAAATCGAGTTCCATCTATCATGTATGTAAGTCTATGCTTTTTAATAAGTTGCACACTCTCAGGTGTGATCAACTCTTTAAGTTGCACTATTGGACGGGCAAGATTTTCCCATTTTTCTTTGCTATCTTGATCTTGTTGCCACAAATTAATGATTTCATTATATGGAAGAGTAGACAATTTGTGTTTTAAATTTTCTATATTAGCTGGTTGTGATTTCAATGCTCTAGTGATCTGATCTTCAACAACTCGTAATACCTAAAAAATATGTGTTATAAATAATTATTACCTGATAATATGAATACCGGAAAAAAAGTACCCGGGAAAAAGTCCACAAAAAATTTTTGTTGTAGTTGATAAAGACGATTAATAATTTACATTTTCGAATTTATTATTGTAAATAACAGTAAATTAACAGAATAAAAAGGGACTAACTTAATATTATTATTAATAACAGTTTTATAGTCAGTTATTTTATAAATTGAAATAATGAAAAGATAAGGACAGTAGAAAGCCGAATTATCCCGACTAATTAATGTCAAGGATGGTCCGGATACGCAAATATTCAGGTAAGTAAAATATAAAACTACCAATAAATTATTATTATTTTTGCATTCATATTTATTATGTACATAATTTGAAAAAGTACTAAAAGCATTAATTAATTAATTTATTGAATTAAATTAAAAATTATTTCATTTTAGTCTGTTTTTCTTATTGTCTCTAGATAAATGGAAAGAAATTATTTACTGATTAATACCATTGTTGATTAAACATTGTTGAACATTGATTAATATCAATGTTAATACTTACTAGGTGTAAAAAAAAAACATAAAATTAATTATCGTTTTTCATATAATATATTTTTGCTACTAAATAAAATTTTGCTCAACATTTAAAAATTAAATTTAGGATACGCAAATAAATAATGTTTGATTTTAAAACTTTTATAATTTTAAGTGTTCCGCAATTCGAAAAAGGTTATGAACCACTTATAATATATAACGTCTATAATAAATAATAAAATGTATAAATTAATACTATGAGAGAAAAAAATTTGTTTTCTTGGTTTCAAATAAATGTCGGGGACTTTTTTCCCGTATATCGATAATATAATATTAAATAATAATATTTGCAATTTCTTATGCACAGGGATGAATGACAAAAAATAATTGTTTAAACTGTTTAAAGTGTAAAAAAGGTGTTCGTTACCTTGGTAAAGTCTTCTGTAGTAGCTTTCATTTCTTTCCATGTTTTATTCAGTAAAACGATGCAAACACAATACAATTCGTGGAAAGGGTATTCGTGGCTAAAGAATAATGGATGATATACAGTATTTTGTTCACTTGGGAGTTCACCGATTTTAATTATAATGCAAAGTAAGCGTACTAATTCCACAGAAGATCGACCAAAAGGGCATTTATGCTTATCTACTCTACATGCGTTTTCGAGAAAAAACTATAAATTATGATGGTTAATGGCCGATGTCAATAATATTCTTCAATTTTTCATTTCTCACTTTTGTATAAGCATCAACATGGTTACGAGCAAAATAAACCATACAATCCAATGCTAACATTCCAGGTGGAGTTTCCATAAAATCCAATCCAATATCATCATTAGTACTCGATTTGTTACAATCTTTAACGAATGGATTGATTTGTCGACGATAGGCATCTCCAACACTAATACCATCTAATTGAAATTCAATTTTACGCAACTCCTAAATTAAAATTAAAATAAATACATCTGTAAAAAATTTTAAGAGCATAATTTTGAACAACACAAAAATAACTAAAAAATTGAAATTAATTTCCTAACTCATATTATGACGTATCTAATAAATTCTAATTTTAAATTAAAATATTTTATTAGTTATTAATAGTAGTAAACGTTCATTTTTATAGTGCGATTTATTATTATTATTATTGATATATTGGCAGTAACTAGACCCTGTCTGATTCCGTAATATCCAATAAACTCAATAAAAAAAAACATAAAATAATAATAATGGATGGATACCTTGATTTTTTCAAGAGCATCTTGATTTTGTGGGTCCATTTTGGTGTTCATTCGTTCCTGAAGCAGCCCAAAACACAATGTTTGCATAACATAAAGTTGATGAGCCATTTCAGTTTTGCCTTCACCAGCAAATTTTTGTATGATATTTCGCAAAATAACATTGCGAACTTGTTTACTACATAGAGTACTAGCAATAATTTTTCGTTTTGATAGTCCCGCTTTTAAAAATAAAGCATTTATTAAAGAAAGTGCATTTTGTTGTATGATGGGATTTTCATTTTCAAGCCGTAGTACTAGGTTTGGTAATCCTACTTCTTTTTCGACCAGACCATACTTGGTAGAACTGTTCAGAACAACACTTTCTAGTATAGATAGTGAATATTGAACGACATTGGCCGACTGCGGTGTAGATGTTTGGCTATTGACATAGCTGGCAACCATATTAATAAATGGAGTTTCTAAAATATTCCAAGAAATAATTCCATGTTCCATTAATTCAACAAATGAAGCCAAAGCATACGCTAACGTTGATCCTTGCAATTTTCCTGGAGAAAAAAAAAAGAATTATTCACATTTTAAATTAAACTATAAATCTAAAAATTATATTGCACCTCTTTCAATTAATCTGATAATAAGAGCCAATCCTTGTTTATTAATGAATTCAAGAGAAAATGTTATATCAGTACTGTATTCCGCTAATGTTTTCAGGGCAGAAGTTCTTTCTAATTGACTGTTTGAGCCTTCAGACAGTGACAACAATATACATTGAGAAACCTTTGAAGGAGATAATACTAGTTTCAACACAGTTCCATTTTTTATTTCAATTCTATTTTTTTCAGTGACATAGTTTTTATTATTTTTTTCAGTAAATTTCAGTGCATATTGTTTGGGATAACACAAACCCCAACCATTACACAGGTCTTGAATTACGTCCGTTAGAGGTATTTTTTGGTTGAATTCTTTGAGTTGTGGATTTTCGGATTCAATTTCAACAGCAATTTTCACAACATTGGCATCCATCGAAGACATTCTATCTGATTTATTTAAACTCATAAAATGCGTCGATAGTTCAAAGTTAAAAATAAATTCTGAAATACAAAATATATACATATTACAAAAAAAGTTGATTATTTTACAAATACAATTCGTAAAAACAACGATAGGATTAACTACTTTTATTAATTCATAAACATTTGATTTTTCATTTGAATAAAGAAAGTATAGACAAGAAAGCCAGACGTACTTCGCACCATGGGTATTTTTCGTTCCTCGGCTCAAATAACCTTGGTGGGTGTATTTAATTCTAAAGACACGAGAAATTATTTTTTAAATAATACGATTCTGAGCGAAGTATGTTAATAATATAAAGAACAATAATAGTCGTCATTTTCAACACATTCATGTACCGATACAATATTATTAATATGAATAATTTTATTTTATAATAACAATTATTGTAATATAACAAAAAACAAATTTCAGTAACTACAATAATTAATAGAATTTGGTAATAAACATTTTTACTCATATCTTCATAATTTTTTATGATAATAAATTATAAATTTATAAACAAATTTAAAGTTAATTATTGATAATGGCGATAACTGTAATGATTATAATATAATTTTTTAATTTTTAGATTAATGTTTTTACAATGATGTTCATTTTTATTTTTATTTTTTTCTGTTTTCGTATAGAAATACTTGTCCGAAAGTTTTGATCAGTATCTCTATAGAACCGGAATCACACCCAGATGGTACTTTAAAGAGGTCATTTTTCCAATTTCTCAATACTTTTTCCAAAAACAGGGAAA
>JAIPRM010004866.1:0-21854 GCA_025469315.1 Stegophylla sp. TES_Ste_2020 | reverse complement strand
CGCAAATCGATCGTTAGACGTTCTTTCTCTTTCTTTTTATATCATCTTTTTACCCACTTTTTACGCCTTATCCGTACATTATTTGTTTTTAACGAGTGCGCGTCATACTTCTGCGCGTGCACGCTTGTGTGTGTGTGTGTGTGTGTGTGTGTGTGTGTGTGTGTGTGTGTGTGTGTGTGTGTGTGTGTGTGTTTGGATGTTTCCGGATGGATTTGGGTGATAGGATAATTTTGTGATGCTCACGACTCGACTATATAATATGAATGCGCTCGCAAAAGAAAAAGTAATGAGATTGTAGGGAGAATTTCGAGTTTCCTCTTTTTTCTGTTTGAGTGTACGTTTCGCAATGTCCCCGTCCGCTGAATAACACGTCATTATTTATACTAAATAATGATGCTAATTTATTTGTTTTAATGCGGAAAATATTTTAATGACGTACCTAAGCCCGACCAATACGGTCGCTCCGGTAGAGAGTATTGAAATTGGTTAAAATCCGTCTAATCTTACGTTGAACTTCAAAAAAGTTGTTTTCAACTAATGAATCGACCTAACTACGAAAAAATGTTGAATTTTATCTGTTATTTTTCCAAATACGAAGACAATTTTATAAGTCATACTGATGAAAAAAAAATCAATGCCACTATAATGTAACACTGTTATATTTTATTTCTAGTGAAGAAGGTGAGTTGGCGATTTTGCATTTGGCTCTAAATTCCGTTACATTACGTCACATCGTTTATTTCAAATTTAAGACTTAAAAAATCACGTACTATTTGAAGTATTTATTTTTTTTTTTTTTTGCATTTGAATTCGAATTTGTAATAACAATGATCTTTCACCCACTAAAAAGTGCGTTACCTCCCTCCTCCCGAGGCGATCGCTTCGTTTAATGAGGCTACGGGAGTGGCCTCGTTAAACCTGACGCGGACCCGTCGAATATTTTTTCGAATTGCAAACACTGCACGTGTCTCGTTTGTCCCGTACTTACGTTTTTATTTTTTTTCGAAAATTATCGATATCGCCGACGAACGCGCGCAAATCGAGTCGTCGAACGACGGAGAATCGGAATAAAATAATACCAGACGCTTACGTATTGTCTGTCACGGCGTTTTGCCCCGGGGCGGGGGAGGGGGTGGCGTTTCACGTCTCATTTGTCTCTGCAGAGAACACCGTACAAATGGGCGCAAACGGTTATCGTAGTGCGAGAGATAAATATGTTTTCGCAGGAACAATACAATTGCGATTTCAACCTCAGCGCGCGGAAAACAAAAAAAAAAAAAATAAATAAAAACACTTTCGGACGTCGTTGTTATTAAACGGCTGGTAGTATACGGCCACCGTGTGATACACCTAGTTCCCATAGCAATAATAATAATATATCACGGCGTACCAGTTTCATCCGGAATCGCGATGAAAACACTATTATTTACGCACACGAGTACCGTCACCTATAATGTATTATTATTATTATTATTATTATTATTATTATTATTATTATAACGTTGTTTAATAATTCGATCGTTTAACGCGAACGCTCATTTTGTTTTGTTTTTCAACTCGACATCAATATTCATTAAAAAAAAAAAAAAAAAACAATCCTCACGCTTTAATCTGGCTATTAATTTGATTTTTTTTTTCCTGCTCGCCAAATATAATATCATCACCAACGTAATCGCCATCAAAAACATACGATATGTATATAATATGTACATAACACATACAAAATTATATAAAAACGATTCACAGACCGTTTTTTTTTTTTTTTTTTTTTATGTCCGATACCATATCATCAATATATGCGATGAAATTATGTAATTTACATCGTAATATATTCATAATATAATTGTTACTTTCAGCTTCGATTTTACTATACAAAACAAAAACAAAAAAAAACAAAAAAACAGTCTATTTGTAATAATAGGAAATAAGGCGATTTACGGTCTGATCGTTTAACAGTTTTATTTAATTTCGAAATCGATATTTTATTATTTCATATTAATAATAATCGAATTATAAATTTACATCTGTAAAGTTTCTTTTGCAAGAAATTACATTTTTATTTGAATTATTTACATTTTGGTTTTTTAATAAGGCTTATTACTACACGAGTACCCCATTTATTTTGATATGTAGATTAAAAGTTATCTTACCTTTTTTTTTCCTCCCTTTTATTTTAGGAACGATGGCGCGGTATGTAGTGTCAACACATGTACTTAACGGCATGTGCAATTTAAAGCTACTTTACATATTACGCGACATTTCGTTCCATTCGTAATATCTTAAATATTAAAATCTGTGGTGTAATTATTTGTTTATTAGATTACGCTAATGGAATTATGTTTCACCGTAAAATCGCGTTCCGAGAAGTTATAATAAATTATGCACATAGGCATAAGATTTAAATTATTTTAATTTTGCAATCTAAAATGGGTATGAATCTGAATAAATTATTTTTAAATTTAAAATGAAACCCTCGTCCCTTATTTTGTAATGTAAGCCGCAATCCTATTATTATATTATGTCGTAAAATGACAAATGTTTTTATTCCGGTGTGTTAAAATTCGAAATTCCCATAAGTCTCTTTCGGAATAAAAAAGAAAAGTCAAATATAAAATACGTATTCGTGCGTTGTTTAAATTCTCGTTTCAAAATATTGATAAATACTGTTTTCTCTATTTTAATACATCCAATACTACGTTTAAATTTATATTATTTTTTTTTATTTTTTGACTACAGTACTCGAGCATTTTTCGAAATAACTTGTTTTAATTTATGGAATAAGTTTGTCGTAACAACGTGTCATTTCAGAAAAGTTTTTTTTTAACAATATGTTAATACGTAGATCAGAAACCCGTAAATCTCCATAATTCAATTATAATATTATACCTACGATCTATGGATCATTTATGTTGTCGATAAACAAACATGAAAATGTGTTTTTCATATAATGTAAGACTCTGCAAATATTTCGTTCGACAAATTCAACTTAAAATGAATAAAACATATACATACGTTTTGTGGAATCAAATCTCGTTGAAAAAGTACCTCAACATCATTCTATAGTGTTTCATTAGTAGTGCATTAATAATATATTTCGCTCTTTGGCTATTACGGAAGTTTTTACCTGGAAAAAAAACAAATATAGTTAGCTATATAAATAATAAATATTATACATTTATTAAATACAAATTTGCCCTCTGACAATTAATGTACGTCAAACACACACGTATTATTAGTTGAAAAACTTTTTATTTTCTATATGAAAATTTATTCATTCATACTTTCTCGTATCGATTAGTAATATATTTGTTTTTTGTAATGAAGGAAGAAATGAAAATATGTTAATCTTGGTTAAAATTATTTTAATGTAAGAATTTTTATGAAAATACAAGAAAAAAAACATGTTTGGGGTTGCATATCTATTAAAGTAAAACAAATTGTCTTTATACAGTTTTGAATTTTAGTTTACAATTTAACCTCCGATAACTTATATTTTCTACATTACTCAGATGGTCGCGAGTTACATTCTGGTCGCACTACTAATTTTCAAAATATCACGAACGGACTTCTTTAATGGTACCTAATTACTACAGGTCAAATTTTAATTATAGCAAGTATATGATTCGTATTAAAAATTACTCGATTCATTATAAAAACAACATTTACTATTTAATACGATAAACACTTAATTATTATTTTTAATATTACATTGCAATCGCGATAATTAAATTAAATTTTTGACAGATCTAATTAAATCGGTCCGATTTTTGATATTGTGTATTAAAATAAAAATATCGCGCACACTCATCACATTCGGTAATTAAATGTTTGGACCGATGCATTAACAAAACACTTTTATAAATTACCGCGTCATTATTATTATTATTACTACTACTACTGCTACGGCTTGGGGAGAGGATCAAATTCGTCGAGTTATTCAGTAGACGATGTTTCTTTCAAACAGCCCGTAATAATTCAATGAGACTTATATAGTGTTTATAGTCCATACCGAACTAATTGGATCCGCCGACTACGCGTACATTATAATGTATTCGTAATGTATATTACGTGACCCGAGTATTATTCCGAGATATTGAAAATTCCGTCGTATTCATTATACGTATATATATATATATATATATTTTAAGTTTTTTTTTTTCTTTTTTCGTCTCCTTTTTTTCCGCGCGATATTCCGTATAATAAAACGATAATATTTTTTCGATATGCCGTCGAGTTCGGGCGGAACTCGTCGGTTGGGTCGTCGTACCTATCGGTTTACACGGCAAAACGGTTGTTTTTTTTTTTTTCCAGC
This sequence comes from Stegophylla sp. TES_Ste_2020, assembly GCA_025469315.1. Lineage (NCBI taxonomy): Eukaryota > Metazoa > Arthropoda > Insecta > Hemiptera > Aphididae > Stegophylla > Stegophylla sp. TES_Ste_2020. Next base: position 17,542 of record JAIPRM010004866.1, on the reverse strand, counting down.
CACCTACTATCGCGACAGTAAACATAACGCGGGAGGAGAACAACAAATAATACGAATAATATTATTACACACGGTCACGGTGAATATAAAATTTAACGATTCCGGTGTGGCGGCTCGCGTTCCGTTCGAAACGGAAATAGACTTTTCGCACACTGCATCATTACTACCGCTCCGTATAAAGTGTTCGCCTCGTTTACGACGGCTACAGTTGATTTGAGCACATTTTTGAAAATTGTCCCATATGTGGCGTGTCCAGGGGAGTATTTAGGATTGTTTTTGGGGGCTAAAATGAAATCTGATTATATACAATTCGTAATTAATGACGCTATTTATCTATTAGAATAGCATTTAATTATTGAAATTGAGGCAGGGGAGCTATAACAACTCTTTGAAGTGGCTTAGCCCCCCTAGCCCTCCCTTAAATACGCGCTTGAGCATGTCTCGTTAAAAATAGGTGACGGTTCACGGACAGTTCTATAATCCCAAATTATTTCATAAAATTTTAGTGTTTATCTGATGAATTTAAATGTAATTTTGTCTTACGTACATTTTAGATATTCGATTTTAACTTGTATTGAGAGATATCTATTTCTGCAAGTTTTCGAATTAAATATTATCTATTTTTGGAACAACCTACATAATCATTATGTGAATTTTCGAACATAAAGCACATAAAAATGGAAAACATAGATGAATGAAGCTATCGGACATCTGATATATGTTTCAACAACAGAAAAAGTACTCAATTTCGTTTTTGTAATTATCATCTACAAATACATAATATCCTCAAATCGCACATTAAACAAGTTTTAAATACATAAAATACACTTTAATGTTTTAAATATATATATATAGTTTATATACATCAAGTTTACAAATTTCTGAAAATTGACCCTCTATGTTGCCCATCCCTGACACAGACAATATTATTATCGACACGAAGATTATTATTAGTAATAGAAGTAGCAAATTAATACAGGGAATGTATTGAAAAAAAAAAAATACATTGTCCAGGATAGAGATACCCTTACACCGTACCTACGACGACGGTCCAATGATTTATTTTTCACCCGAACGATATACCAGTAAATGTTTGGGGAGGGGGTGGTTGGATTTATTTCAACACCCAAAACCACCCTACCGGCTATACAGTGACGTATGCTTGTATGTATGTGTATGTGTCTAGGTGTGAGTGGCATAATAACGATAATGCACTATTACCGACGGCAATAATAAAATTTGAAAGAGAGTATGACGGTGGGCGGTGGTGGTGGTTTGTGGCGAAGGTGATGGGTCGGGGGAAACCACAGGGATAAAAATCACGCGAATCCCCGGAGCGTTTTTTTCCCCCGACCGACCGACCGACCTCTGACAGCGGAGGAAATTATATTCGGGCAACCACCACCACCACCACCACCACTATCTACACGACCACTGCTGCTTGCGTTAACGTATTCCGGGTCACGATCGTCGGCATGCCCTCCCCTCAACCTGGACCAGAATCCGGCCACCACCCCGCCGACCAACACTACGCTACGCATCCTCCTCGTGACCCGACCCGCGCGACTCGTCGCACTTAATGAAATAGCACCCCGTAAATAGACGATCCTCGAGCCATTTGAGTCTCCTACTCACCCCTGACCTACCTCCACGGCACGTGGAACGTGTCACGCACGTGAGCCCTCGAATTCGTCTTAACACCACCGCCGAAACCATTGAGTCTTCCCACGGCGAAAACGTCACGAATTATTATTATTACGATTTTGTACTTACCCCCCCCCCCAAAATCAGTTTCAAAAGTATACCGTGCAGGTATGCAGATGTACTAGTGGGGAAAGGAAACGAAAACTATTTATATTTGTGGCAAGGCTAAACATTTGTTTTATGATCATCCCAAAATGGTTTTAAAATATTCAAATTTATTTCAAATTCTTCTGAATATTCTGTTTTTATATTTTTTCGAAAACATTTTTTACTTTCCGAAATCGCTTATATGTGTTTTTTTATTATCAGTGTTTGAAATGAGTTTCGTTTTTATTTCTGCAACCATAATTAATACGAGTATATTATTCTCAAGCATTCAAAAACTCAACATGCTCAACACGGTAAAATTTTATTCAATTATAAAATATTATTTATTTATTTTTTTTAATTGTACAATACACATTTTATTTACATACTATAAATAAATAAATAAATAAAAATTATATGACTATAAATTAACAATATATTGGAGTGCCAGTTTCACTTTTCGAGATGATTTTTTATGATACCATTCAGAAATTACGTCCACATCGCTGATTACGAAGTGAATTTAAAATGTATACCTACGCTAAATTAAATAATATGCATTATATATTATGTAATATTTACGTACAATGTCAGTCGGTTGATAAAAAAATAATTGCACTAACGAACCCTCGACTCCGCGAAACCGCATACCCGCGTGGCACAAATACGAGTAGCACCGGAAAAATTACATATTTTCATATTCGCGAGGTATAATGAGGACACAAAATGGACCGGCGCGATTGATGTGACTGTGCTACTTTTTTTTTTTGCCCAAATCACGGTAATGGGACGGTTGATGCCACACAGTGGACCAAATGGCTTGCACAAAAACTGTTTATTTATTGAATATTTTAAAATTAATATTATTCATGATAAGAATAGTAGCTGTAGACAACAGTAATTATGGTAATTGGTTCCGAGATATTGATCATTAAGTCACGAATCGTCGATACGTCGTATTAATACCACTGTTTTGGCTTAAATATACGTTTATAACTAATTGGCTTTATTTAATAATAATTTATAAAAACTTTCTTTTAATTAAAAATTAATGCCGTCAAAATACAAGGTAAGTACAATTTCTTATATTTATAGATATATTATATAACTTCTATGTACAAACAATTTAAAAACAAAAATCAAGAGTAGTAAGAAAAATAAAATATTTTATTCTTTAAAGGGTCGCGAAAAAAAGATAGGACTAATATAGATAGAGACTATTTTTATCACAGATATAATTCTTTATGCATATTTAAGGTATTTAGATTTTTAACTGCTAAAGTTCTCCAACATTACAAGAGTAATGTTTTAGGTTTCGAGTGAAGTGATTACTTATTTATATGATATATATATATATATATATATATACTTTTTATTCAACTAGAAATGAAGTATGGTAAATTAATTTATATCTCATCTGTAAGTATATTTAATGTAATTTAAGAAAAAAATTAATTTGTCATTTGGCCCACTGTGAGCCGTGGTGACACAAAATCAACACGAGTTCGCACAGTGATGTAGCGTGTGAGGGGGAAGGGTGATTCTCCCTAGATGAAACCTTTTGAGGGCAGCATTTTTTAGAAGGGGTGATAAAAAAGGTCCTCTTAGTGCTAATTTTAAGAGCAGCGAGCGAAAAAAAAAAAAAGATGCTTGAAAATTGATCATTACGAGTAAAGCGTGATAAATTTCATTGAAAATTGAAGCAGCGAACGTGAAAAAAAAAAGAAAAGGTCATTTTTCCTAAAAAGGGGCGGCAAATCTGATCTCCGCTACGGACAGCTGAATTCCACGCTACGCCACTGGGTTCGAATTCGTCATGTTTGCCGCTCTGACGTGTTTGTTGGGTTTACATGAAAAACAAATTCACGAGCATCCACCCGCGATAAACAAAAATATTGTACACCTCCCCGCTTTCATCTCCTTTGAGCGCGTATTTATACCGCAATTCTTTCCGGCGATCAAACGTATTCGGGCATACACGTTTATTTGTAAAGCACGGACGCGCGCAAGGGAAACGGAAGTGGTTATTCATAAACGAATTTCACACAGGAAATTGCATGATTGACACACGGTTTCGTGGCGTGTTTGTGCGAGACAAAAATTTACATCTTCAGTGTGTTCGTGACCAATCGTGCAACGGCGGACGGAGAACGCATGCGCGAGCACACGTCAACTACACGGCCACTGTTCTCTGATGCGGCGTACGGTTGCATAAAATATAATAAAATAAAATAAAAAAAAGTAGTGAATTCTACTTTCGGTTGAATATTAACCTTATGCCCGTTTTAAAAAATAATTTTATTTTAGAAGAACTGACTATTGTTTATTTTTAAACATCTAATTTGTTTTTAATTGTGAACTGTAGAACTTGAGGGGAACGAGATGGGGACGTTGATTGAAAATAGCCGTTGCGAATAATTCAAATCCGTTTTCAGCTGTTGCACCGCATCAATAAATCACGTCGAATTTTCGAAAACGTGTAAAATAAAATGTCACTTGTAAAGCTGTGATGCTTGTGTATAACATGAAGTCATCAAACCTCAAATACCACTAGGCCGGATCGCTATGTTTATGAATTTTAATTTTTTTTAATTTACCTATAGTATTAAACTAATTTGACAATCGAAGAAAATTCCGTGAAGTCGTGAAGTGGTCGTGGGTAAGCGTGAAAAACGGCATATACGAGGGCCGTAACATATATTATAATGTTATTATTATCACTGTTCCGGGTCTCGCCCTCTCGCATCCCGTTGGGGCCAAAGCTTCGGCCGTTATCGGGAATCTACGTGCCCATCGTCCGAGCAGTAAAATAATAATTCTACCTGTTGAGCGTACGACAACGTGGAAAAAGCGATTTTCGCCCCAACCCCCTCTCCATCTTCCAGAAATCTCAGCGACGGTTGTTTGCCGTTGAACCGGGTAAATCACGGGAAAGAATATTGACGTGGACGTCTTTGAAAAAACTACTCGAGGTACAAATGAATCACTTTTGTACGAAATGCCAAATATATTATAACATGATGTATGATAAATGCATTATAATCATTAACATAGCATTAGATAGTTTTTATCGAGTTACTCCTTTTGAATAAAGCGGTTTGAACTGATATAACTCGAGTTAAATCTTTGTTAGTTGGAAAATAATTACATTTGAATTCGTAAATTGACTATCTGAATTCATTGAAGTCCATAATAATAATAGTAATTATATGTAAAAATGAGATGATCATTTTCAAATTATAACTACATTCACCTTAATACTTAATTAGTCACTAGTTTATGATGCTCACACAGTTTATATAGGTATTAATATACTTTGATATAAAGGACGAGTGAAATCATTACGTAGTACGAAGTGTACTAATGAACAATCAAATGCGACAATTTTTTTATTTAATTAATAAGTGTCACTTCCAGGAATACATTTTACAAACAAAATAAAATAAAACAGACATAAACGACAAACTATGGAAAGTTGATTTTATCCGTTTGAATAAATAACTGATCAGTCATTCGTTTTATTTAAATTTATTTGAATACAGTAATTAATTATTGTATTTAATAGTAAAAACAATCGTCAATTTCACCAAAATTACTAAAAAAAAAAAAAATACCAAAATGACCGTATCACGAAAAATAAAATTACAGAGAAACGATGCTAAAGTCGTAAAACAAAAATCGATATCATCGAATTTCGCGTAATACGAATCACGGAAATATATTTATTTATTTAAAAATACAAAAGTTGTGTGCGAAAAAAAAGAAATAAAATGCATCCCAAGTCGTTAATTTCTGTAAATATAAGTCTTACTATAAATAATTATTATAATATACCATCGCTGGTCCTCCGAGAAAACCGTTTCGTACCGCACGCACCACCGTAGTATAATTGCCTACATCCGACGCCGTGTTCGGGATATTATTATTATTATTATTATTATTATAATATTATAATATTCTAATATCCAGTGCGCTTTACCGCGAACACCAAAATGCTCTGCGCGCCGAGGTGTACTTAGTAATAATTTACCGTCGAAGGTCACGTATAATGTAATGTGACGTATTGTTTGGCGCGCGCGCGCGACGCAACGGCAACGGCAACACGGAAGCTTTTCGCACGATTTTCCCCGGAATCAATTAATATTACAACCGGCGGACGGCGCGTCCGCGGAATAATAATTATATTGTTTACGGAACGTGGATTGTAAACTTTAATGAAAAAAAAAAAAAAAAAACTCGAAAATTTAACTCTGCGGATAGAATTTTTAATGTTAAAGTTATTATCATTATTTTTATTTATTACCGAAACTATAGCTACGCGCGTGTTTGAAAATTTGAATAATATCAATAGTGTAAATCCAAAAAGGTCTGAGCGACATTTTCGAAAAATTTCAGAAGAGACAAAAGACAATTTTTTTTTTAACAATAACCTTATATTATATTTTCAATTTCGAAAAATCCGGTAAGGATAAAAAAGTTTCGTTGTATTATAATTTATACGATCGTTTAACAATTGATTTAATTTATCATTTATATCTAGTGATGTAAGTGGGAAATTTCTTAGTGAAACCATTTGAATAATAGTTTATAAGTATATAGTTATTTTGTATAAATATAATATATAAATTGTAAAGTAATAAGCTTATTTTATTAATCGTATGATTTGTTAAAATAAATATATAAATAATATTTATATGAATGTTATATTGGGTATTATTTTACACACATTTCAGAAATTTCATGAAATTTCTGAAAAATTAAATTTCTGAAATTTAACATCTCTATTTGCATCCATTCAGAATTGAGTATGCAGCAGTTTGGCGCTTATTCTCAGTTATTATTTTTACTCGCCTGTATTTTTGATATTTCGATTGGTTGAAATAAACGTCGGAAGTTTTTGTCGCTTAGGCCCTTCAAAGTAATACCTTATACGACTTTTTTTTGAAAAAAAAAAAAAAACATAAAAATTCAATTGTTACTCACGCCAAATTATTTGTTTATACCTATTATAATTAATGTACGCTTTTCGGACATTAAATGTCCAATTATTATAAAATTAAAAAGTTGCGATTATGAGTAATGATAGTCGATAAACGGATATGAAGAATCCATAAGGAATGATATATCGTCTATAAACAGTTCCTATAGTAACAAAAATTTAATTCCGAAAATATATTATTTTGTCGCTTGTTCGGATCATCGGCCCAGACGTGCACGCGCATATACTATCTACGATTTTATAATTGAAATATCCCACCGATGAGACGTGGAGGTTGTGGAGCAGGAGGAGGAGGAGGATGGGGGATAATCTGGTATAATTGGAATGTACACGAGTACAAGTGGAATTTATGTTTCCCCAGCGATCGATTACACGACCAGCGTCGATTCGGGAAAACTTACTCGACTACCACGGTGTTCCGGGAATCTGTGAAAGGTGCGGTAAAACCGTACACGTATACGTTTTACGCGCGCGCACAGACATAACTTATTCACACGCGTTCCCGCGCGCGCCAGTACTCGATTCCACGAATGGATCGGTGGTGCACAACGTTGAGTTTTCAATAATATAAACACTGCTGAGACCGCGTGCAAATACAATATTTATGGCGTGTGTGTGTGTGTGTGTGTGTGTGTGTGTGTGTGTGTGTGTGTGGGTAAGTGTGTGAGTGTATGTCAAAAAGCGTGTACTCTGAGCGTGTATCGCAATGAATTCTCATGTAATCTGTGACGACCACGACGACGGTGCTCGTTTACGAGTAATAAAAATCCTCGAGCCTGACGCGTTATCCCTTAGTAGCCCCCGCGGTATATTTCCCATTAGACACGAAACGCAAGTGCTCCTGTACACTACTACGCAACATTCAGGGGCTTGAAATTTTACCAAGAGATTTTCATTTTTCCATTTTCCATTTTTCCATTCTACCATACGAAATATAAATTCAAACTGAACTATAGCGCGTAGTATGACACAAATTTAAAATGTATTCATAGTTTTTTTTTCCCCACCCAAAAACCCTTAAACAAAGTCCGTGCATCGATATTATCATTTCGGAAAATATTATTATAAATTAATTTTGCGTTTATCAAATTCCGTGCACCGTGCAATCGAGAAAACTTAAATTTTAATTTTGCAAATCGTTATTTATTATCACTGTTCAATATAATATGAAAATCGGGTTATAGTAATAATATTGTATATGGGTTTAATTGTATAATTTTATACATCATAATATCATATAAGTTTATAATGACATTTTGTGATGCGGAATAATTTGTAATAAACGAAAAATATAAACTTAGTATAAAAATGTAATCGGTTTGGGAAAGAGGCTACGTTTTGCAGCTTTCTATGGATTTCAAAATGTCCAAAACATGCTTTGCTCTATGCTATGAAAAACCACGTTTACTATTCAAATAACCGTATTTAAATGTTTAAAAACATTTAAATATAATATTTTTTTTTATTACTATATATTTATAATACTTTTATGTCTACACTTTACTTTAAAGTCAGGTTTCTCAATGATATTTTGAATAGAGCGTAAACAATTAATCAACCTAAAGACTTTTACACATATTCAAACACGCAGGCTTGTTTTCATTTCTTTTAAATAAATTGTAAAATATAGATAAACATAAAATCCATTATTAATATCTAAAACTAGCGCTTGTATCAAAAGACGGAATAACTTCTGACATTAATTTAGTCGGATTTTATGATGAAATAATAATTTTGCAAAAATGATTTATACTAATGATACTACAGAAACTAAACCCCATTTTTTTTTTTTTTTTTATATATAATATATTTATGAAAATCAATTAGTTGAACTTTTTTCCAATCCTTTTATTGCATTTAGAATCCTTTTAACACTTTCTGTGACTGCTGCCAAATGGGAAAGAAGTTTTTTAAAATTAAAAATTAACATCGCTCCTAAATGTTATAGGGTCACCAGTGGGTTTCGCAAAGATTTCAACCAAGAAACAGTTTTGCATTAATTTGTATATGAATTAAGTTATTTCTGGTTATGGTTTTATTAGCTTTTATTTTATAATACAATCGTTTTAATATCGTATTTTTTTAAAGACTAGTATGTGTTCACTAATCGATAAAATCTATTGATCAAATAGTTTGCATAGATAATTGTATTTATTTCAATATTTTTAAATACGCAAAAACATATTGGTCATATTTTTTAGCTTGTATAGATATGTAAAGAATGGCAAAACTTGAGTTAACTTTGGAATGTTCACGCTTGAGCCTGGACCTGATATCGATAGAAGTAGTTAATTACAATTTTACATATTGAAATAAAAAAAACCTTTTTTTAGGTATTTAGTGGTTTGTATTTACGAAAATCAATTGAATGAACAATTTTCAGAGTTTACGTTTTAAAATAAAAATTAATAATATTATGTTTAGCTCTTGTTTTAAACGCGTTGTTATCTCATGATTTCTCTTGGTCGTCTCGGTTAATACGTGTAACATCGGTTTAACCTGCGCCCAGGAACACAATATTCGGCACACCCACCCCCGGAGAACGAGCATACTACGTCATTCACCGTCTACACGTGTGACATAATGACGTGTACACTGGGTTTTACCTCGGCCCGGGTCCGGGGACAAATCTCCGTGGTGCGCACAACAACAGAGAGTGACGTTTAATCATTGCAGCGTCCTGAGAAGAGACGTGCGTTCGTCACGCTCTCGTTAATCAAATAATTATTATTCAAAGGACTCCGAAAACACATTTTTGTTAAGTCTTGGGCTGTGCTATCGCGTTATGCCGTCGGATTTCATTCGAACGAATATTATCTGAAAATCGTTTACATATTTACGATGGTCTTATTGTTTCGCATTAACCGTCCTCGACAAATATATAATAGTCCGTTAATTTCCTCGTCGTTTTCAAAAATTATTTTCAAGCCAATGAAAATTAGTCTTGACGACCAAAAATATGATTCGGTCGAATCAAATGTAATAAACGTGCAGTCGCAAAACTAATTATTAAACAACACAACACGCTTCCATGAATGTTCAAATTCAAACACACATTATGATATTATTATAATTAATGGTGTATACACATACATAATTTATGTTTGAAGAGGATATACGCGAATCCAATGGTGTTTAGGTTGGAGAAAAAAAAATGTGTATGACAAATGAAACGTAGGGTTAAAGTGTCGTTTTGACAGCAAACGTGACGGCTTTAAATTATCATGTACATGTGCGCGATACGACGCACAAAAAAAAAAGAAAAACTAAAAAAATTGGAATGTATACCGGTATACATCCCAGAGAGAAGTTGTAATAAAATCTCGTTAAAGTCTTTTTTTTTTTACTCATTAAAAAAATTGATCGACTTTTAGACGGAGCGTGAGACGCCGTTCGCCAATTTACAAGACTTATCGTTGGCTCTCGCGACGTTTACGTCGATTAACACGAGCAAATAGTATTGCCGTATTGTTTCAATAATGTCTCGTTTTGTACGCGGATTTTTTTTTTTTGAAAGTGTATTACAAACACATACCAGTGACGCAACCGAGAAGGGTGTTTTGGGTGTCTGGACAACCCCCTTAAACTATATTTATGGAAATTTTATTCAATGAGCATTGAAAAAAAAAAAAAAAAATGCTTTTAACTACACGATTATAACTTCTATTAATTCAGAAATAAACCTGAAACATGCTTTAAAAATTCATATTGTTAAATATATGACGCTAAATATTGTATTTATCTACAAATAACAATATAAAAATGTAGAAAAGGCAGTTAGATTTTGCTACATGAAATTTCTAATAAATGAATTCTTGTAAAGCGTCAATTTATTATAATTTTATGTATAAATAATTAGGTATAGTAGAAATTTATTGGTGGACTCCTCTCTTGAAAAAATACTAGTTGCGCCATTGACACACACACACACACACACACGCGCGCGCGTGTATTTGTTTCGGTTGATTACTACGTTGTTTGTGAATTTCGGTTTTTTTTTTTCGAATACTTTAACGACTCGTTTAGTTCGCGGACAAGCGTACTGCTGCAGGAATGTACACACGCGAGTAATATGACTGCTATTTGAATAAAATGCCATTCTTCACCTCCCGAGGTACATTGTTCGTTATTATTAACTCCAAAGTTAATTTAAACAATTTTATTTTCCGCGTCAGACACACACGACGTGTCCGCAACAGTGTTTGTTTTATTCCATTTTCAGTAGAGACGGTCATTTTTGTTTGGTTGTTTTTTTGAAAATTTTACAAGTAAACGTAAACGCTTAGAGCTAGTGCCGATTCGGCGAGGAAAAACGGCGTTTAAAAAATAATATAATATCTATTTTCCCGCATACGCACCGGAATAATGTATTATACAACGATAAACAAAATATATAATAATAACCCGAAGTGAAACGAAAGTCCATTGTAACGGACAACGGATTCAATAACACTACAAATAGTGTGAACATTGAATAGGACATTAACGCGATACAATAGACTTTGATCCGTCGGTCGTAGGTACCAGCGAAATTGGCCATTTAGTTTGGCCTCGGGAGGTCAACGGTGTAATAATCGCGCGCTTTAGGATACTTTCATCTATTTTCCCAAAAATATTTTTCATCTTTGCGATGCGCTCGATAAGACGCGGTTAATAACAACACATGTATTAAAGGTATAATAATATATTATTATTATAATGGATGAGACGTGGTAAACAAAAACAAATATTAAGTTGATAAATCGATGTACCACGGGTACAATATATTCTTTGAACGCGGGAAATAAATTTCCTACATTTGTTTTTGTTTCAACCTTAATAGTATAACGCATTTTGTCGTAGACAAAAAAAAAATGTTCAAAACTTTTAGTCCGCACTGTGAAACCGACAAATTATGAACCCGATTATATTTCGTACGACTAATAATAATGAATCTAAACAATTTTTCTTGGTAAATATCTCTAACAGTCTTGAAAATATCTAAAATTCGTTATTTAGTTTTAGATTTTTGTACATATCGGTTTTGAAAATCTGTGTTTTCTTTTCTCGATATTTATAGAATCACGATTTCTAGTAAAAATACTAGTCTAAAAGTTTCGATCAGTTACTTTAATAGATAGGAAATTTCATCTGGATTGTACCTTTGGATAGATATTTTTCAAAATTCTCAAAACTTTGAGCGAGCGAAAACTCCACCAAGAGAATCCCACTGAAGGAGTGAAGAATAACCACGGTGCATGTCTGTTTTTTTTTTTTTTTTTTGTATACAACGTTTAAAGTCAGAATTTGTATTTAACTCATGATTTTCACATACATAATAACGATTCAATTAACGCAATTTTTAATTAATTTGAATTTATAGCCAATAATCATGTTTTACTTTTTTTTTAGGATACTAGTGACATCTGTCACTAGTATCCTATCCGAGGAATCTGTAGAACGCCCACGGTGCAAAATAAATATCCGGTTTTCCGTTATTTATTGATTTTAATAGATTAAAATCGAATATATTTCGACAGAAATATTTTACACGGGAGATATTTTGACGAGTCACCGTTATTATTACACAGAGTACAAACTGAACGTTATATTATGGAGTAGAGAAATGTTTCAAATGTCAACGAAAATATGCGATTTAATAACCTGTTGTTATTTCAAGGTGCCAAATATTTAATAACGTTTTTGATAACAACGCAAATTTAGCTGTTCTCATTTATTACGTTTCTGGGAAATCGCACCGGCCTAAAAGGTTTTTGTGATTTCACTCTAAGGGTTCGGGTGTAAGTTTCGAAAACTGTTTTCGAATTTGTGGGGGCATTTTAAAATAAACTATTCCGCGTTTCTCGACTCTCTTTGTTCGTAACTTTTCAATGTTGCATAATATAAAAGGACCGTTTTAATTTCTAATTAAGTTATTAAAGCTATTTGTCTTGTGGGATAATCGCGAGTGAGAGAGAGGTGGAGAAGAAGAGAGAGTAAAGGAAGAAAAAAAGTTATCCCTAAGGGGAAAGGAAAGCAGCCCACGCCACGACGACGTGTACATTGTATTTAGCGTTATTATTTCGGACTACAAATTAAGCCCGGAGTAGCACAACACGAATGGTATATTTTTACATCAGCGAGGAATTATCATTAAAATTATAATAATTATTACTATTATTCGCGAGAACATAAATATAATTATTGTGGGCTACCGCTCGAGCGAAAATTTGTTTGTTTCGCCTGCGCGCACGACGTTTTAACATAAATAATATATAAACATAATATTATTATTATTATACAATACATACATTATATTGGTATACTCGACGTTTGTTTTGATAGCACTCTCCCGCATGAGCACAGAACAACGCAAGCGTCACAAACAAGTGGTACTAGGGTTTACAACATCAGGGGCAAAATATTCGGGCAGCCTTTATTTTACATTCCGAACGAAGTGAATGAGTTCCTTGTATTGACGACGATGTTAATTTTTTATTTTTCCTTCTTCCGTATACGCTTTTTTCGTACAGAAACACTTATCCAAAAGTTTCGATCAGTAACTTCATAGATCCAAAATCAAACCCACATGGTACCGTTAAAGGGTAATTTTTCAAATTTCTCAATAATTTTTCGAAAAACGCGAAAAAACTGTCAAAAAATTGACAAAATTTGGTGTTACCGAAATTTCCGTAAAATTAAAAATTGCTTTTTAACATAACTTATAAAATAATGAAGCTAAGGACTTGAAAATTTCACCAACTACTAAAAATGAGCATGAGAACATCTCATATGAATTTCTATATAATTTTTTTTTTATTATTTATAGATTATGGCCATTGTGTTTACAGAGTGATTCGTGTTTCATATCTATTAATAAACAGTTATATACAATTCAGTGTTTATAATAATATTATAATATTCAACGAGAAAATGAATAATTTTATTTATTTAATTATCGAACCTTGTTGATGCTCATAGGTATATAACATATTATACAATTTAAATGCATATAAAACGTCACGTCATCACAATAATGATTTACAAATTTCACTCTGTATAACATTTTTGTTACATTTGAATGAAACATTTCGTAACTGTGCTCAGATTTTTTTTCAAATTTTATTTATTTTATTTTTTTATTTATTCGATAAAATAATATTGAAACAAATAACGATTATTTAGTATTATAAGTCTCTTATAGTAATGACATTGTGATATATTACATTTAAACGGCTGTTATTCTGGAAAAGTGAAAAACGTTCGTTTTATTAAAAATTAAATATAATCAAAATAAATTACACGTTGCCACCCGGTGTCACTCAATACAATGTGATATGCTTATCCGGTTGTGACAGTTATTCTGATATAAAAAAATAATTACTTTTACAATCAGTTCTGAATTAAAACAATAATATAGTATACACTAAACACGATAAGGGTTCAATTAATTTAAATGGCATTGAAAAATATAAAATCATTTAAACAAACGCGTAAATGACATAAACATCTAAAAAAAAAAAACACACGACGTTCAAAATTTACCTCTTGCAGCTTAAAAAAAATAAAATTTCGGGGTAATAAAATAAACGAAATAAGACTATGATTGATATAATCTGGTCAATTCCTACCAATATCTACTACAATTGCAGTTTCCGAGATTATAAATAGATTATGAGTTTACTTATACTTGATTTATGAAAAGTTAAAACTTGAATAAGAACAATTAAAATTTCCTGGGAAATTCAAAAAAATAAAAATAAATAAATAAAAAATATATTTTAATTCATAGAAAAAAATATGTTATTAAAATGGCTTAAAATAATTGAGATATCAATGGAAACCGTTTTTCAATTTTAAAGCTAAATATTCAAACGCTATTGAAAAAAATCGCGTCGCATCAAAACGTCAATCTTAATTATTTTGGATAATTTATACATTCACGTTATAATATCGATAAAATTGTCAAAATTGATGCCAATATATTATTTTAGAAATCATTGTTTTCACTGTTCCGCCGCACAGCCGTATTGTAACGTTAAACGCGGTAAAACGAAACGTTATTTTATTCAGAAAATTCGAAAATTTTTAAAACGCTGTTATGTTCTTTTCTCTGGATATGATTCGTAAAATTTTTCTTTTTTTTTTTTCGAGCTAAAATAATAAATAAAAATAAATAAAAGGAAAAGAAAAAGAAAAGATAAAAATGATAAAACACTTTATAATGAACGTGTCCCAGGAATTCACACCAACTTTTTTGGCGCCAACTTGAGTAATCGGTAATTCTTTTTTTCGCCCCTCAGACGTCATAAATATTAAACGACTTGGCAATGCACCTTTTTGAACATTCGCACTCGCTAACTCCAAATGGCCTCTCGGGTGTCGTAATCCTACAATTTTGCCGTGTACGTACGTCGCCTGATCCCCGAGGCCACCGTGATTACGCCGCGCATCACGCGGTCCTCGGACGTGCACTCTCGGAAAACATTACGCCGCGGTGTTTGCGAACAAAAATTTATAATAATTAAAAATTACATAATTGATACACGGGTAATTTATCATTTTTACATATTAGTTTTTCGGTTTAACAACGCGTCGGTGCGATTTTCTCGAATCTCTCCGGTCGATTTATGCCGAAAACTACGAAACGATCCGAAATATCAGTGGCCTCTCTATTGTTGAGTGACCATATGTCATTCGGCTTTCGGTCCTGTTGTCCTGACAAACTTCCTGCAGGACGCCTTTGGCGCTGATTTTAAGTATTTTCAATTATTCCTATCGAGTATTTTGAAAATCAAAAAATTTTAATTCCGTTCATATTGTAGTATAGTACGTTTATATTGTTATCTAATAAATGAAAAATTTTCTAATAAAATGTGGTCTCCCGATAAAATCAATGAAATAAACATCGAATGGTCGGTGAAAATATTGAGATGCGATGGAGCAATCACTGCTTGCCTTTATGCACATGTTTATGCCACTTCCATTGTTGTGTTTTCCAAATTTCAAAATTATATCTGGTTTCTTTGTGAAAAATAAAGTTTCTGTATTTTAAATCATATACTTCAAAATAATAGGATATTCATGTGATGTTTGTAAATCGATAGTAATGAACTTGTTTTTTGTCCTGTTTTATAATTTTTTAAATATTGTCACATGTTTACTAAATAGTGTTCCAAAAAACCCTCTGTAGTCTTTTCGGTACCAATTGAAAAATATTAAGCGCGATAATTTTATAATTGAAAATTAATTGAAAATATGTAAACAGAACAAGTGAGCGATGCACCGTTTTATTTTCGTATTAATGTTGTTTTGTTTATTTGCTTTTCGGCCATGATATCGTTTCGAATGCGATCAATTGCCGCGCTATATGTGTGTTCAGAAACCAACATGGTGGAGACTTTGTTAGCTGAGTGTAAATTTCGCGTAGGACGGGTGTTCGTACTCCCGGAAAGGTCGAAAACCACTGCTACACGTGGCGTGTATACTCGATTTCAACTAATCCTGCGCGACAACGATAATTAATATTCAACTAATCCGTAGACAACGGCAAACAATGTGTAATGCACACGTAGACCTAAACGTATGCAATTACAACGCATGAAGCTGATCGAAGGTCATTTTCGAAAATAAAGCATTAGTGCATAACAATAAACATAACAATCTTATAACTAACACAACTAACAACCAACACACTTTTACATTCACAGTTGTATATAACTCTACACAGTAGGGTACGGGTGATCTTTGCTCCTTGGGTCAGATACTCTTGGCGGGTGTATTGACAATGACGACTATTATTAACACTTTGCTCAGAATCGTATTATTGAAAAATTATTTATCGATAATTTAAAATTCAACACTAAGAAAAAGGGGAGAAAATACAATATTACTAAAAATAGAAATTGTTTGAAAAGAAGTGTCGGTGAAAGAAAATTGTTTTCTTCACATTTTCAAAATTTTCTAGCGCCAAAATATTATTGTCTATTTATAATTATATTTTCATGAAGTTTGGATTAAAAAAACATAGTTTCCGTGTCTTTTTTCAAAAAATTTTGACAAAACAATTGACCAGTTCCGAACCGCGTGAATAATGCCTAATAGTAGTTATATTACAATAAGTTTACAGCGTCCGATATTTTCGTCGCGGATCATGTTATAGTAGTGGTAGATGTTCTACCCCAGAACGAGCACGTCCGCGTACACGACACGCCTTAAATATAATTCAAAAACAGTTTTTTCTCTACTTACGGGTTGTGCGAATTGGGAATTCAATCGATTCGACGACGACCACGACGCGACCGCGTTTAAACGATATATTATTATGCCCAAGAACGGCTGGTTTCTTTTGTAAAAACATCATACTTTTCTGCGCGGGAGTTTAATCCGAAAACACCGTTCGGTAATGTTTTTATAAAATCAACAGCGGCTTCGCAGGTAACCATGGAGACGGACACGTCTCCACGGGCGGCGGACAAACGGATACCACAAATTGAATTAACTGCCACGGCGCCTCGTCACCACCGTGCGCTATATTATATTATGGGCGTAAATACTGGCCGCGGCGTGTAAAATTAAAACCTACAATTTGGGATAAAAGAAAAAAAAAAAATAAATAAAATAAATGACAATAATAATAAATAAAAATAAATAAAGCCGGACATACTTTGCACGGCGGGTGGTATTCTCTTGACGGGCGTATTAAATTTTAAAGAAACGATAAATCAGTTCTTCAGTAAAACGATTCTGAACGAAGGAAGTTAATAATATAAG
>JAIPRM010004865.1:0-21862 GCA_025469315.1 Stegophylla sp. TES_Ste_2020 | reverse complement strand
ATGTGTATATAAACATGGAAATAATAATGTTCTGGACAAAGGTAGTATTTGAATTTTTTTTTAAAAAACTGTTGTACTGGATCTCAACAATTTTAATAGATAATTAATTAGAAAACGAAAGACAGATATAAAATAGTTTTAGATTTGGTCTGTAGATGGCAGCAGCAGCAGAAAATCATTGATGCCGAAGTTAGACGGTCAGGGATTAGACGCTCGTGAAAATGACTCGGTTGTTTTTAAAATTATCTATTCAATCGAAAAATTACTCGGTTGTTTTTTAAACTAAAGATGGTGGTCAATCACTAGTTAATCACTATTTATAAATACGCATATCAAAACGAGAAATGTACGCGGATGAAACGCGATGATCACGTGCAAAGGAGGGTTTTCAAAAAAAAAGTAATAACATTCGTTTAAACGGGACACACTTTTTCATTTCGGTTTGAGATCGGAGCAGGCGCCGGCGCCCGTATGGGAAAGCCAACTGCCCGCAGTTTCCAAAAATTATGTGCCGGGTATGTATTGATGGCCATACCCCGCGGATCCCGAGGGACCCGAGTGCCATAGAAGCGGCAGACACCCTTTTTGGAGTCTCGTACGCGAGGAACGACCTTATTTATTCGACTCGCGGTCCGGTGACGGAACGCCGAACACGCGCGCGGACGCCAGAACACGACGAGTCGACGGACGGCGAGTCGAGGCACAAAGTGGCGACCGACGGTCGGAGAGGCCACGGACCGGTCGGCCGTCTGCCGCTTACAGGTCGGTCACCGACGCAGTTGCGTTAAACGCCCGACCGCCGAGCCCGCAGCGAGCGATCGACTACGGCCGATGTGACGCAGAGCCATCTGTCCCCGCCGGCGGTCTCGTTCGCCGCGCGGCCGCCAACTACGTGAAATTTACAAACCGAAAATCGGCCGGCCACTCGCCCAAATGACTCGTTTTCGTATTGCCAGCGCGATCTATACTCTGTTTTCTTATACTACTTATTTTTTATATTATTAACTTCTCTCGTTCAGAATCGTTTTATTTGAAGAAATGATTTATCCGTTTCTTTAAAATTAAATACGCCCGTCGTGCAAAGTAGTATGTCCGGCTATTTTTTATTCTTCGATTTTTCGTGTTATTTATAGCCCACTTTTTACAGTTTTTAAGTGCACATTTAAAAAACTAAAAAGTAACTTTTTTGGTGTTACAATTTTTGAGCACTGATCGTTATGATTATGTACATTCAATTATTATTATTGTTAACGATACGCATTACGTCATTACGGATATACAATATGTATGACGTTTGTACCTCAATTATTAACGAAATATCACTCATTTACGCGGCGAAAACTTATATATTATTCAATATTTGCGACGAGTATTCGAAGAATCCGTTATATTTTATTCAATGCGCTCCTAATGCTTGGTCTTAATGCAAAAAAATACGGGATTCCTTTTTTTTGTTTAATTTATTGATTCTGAATGGAGAGACAAAGCTTGTGGTCTTACAATGATATTTATTTTTTTCTCCTTCTGTAAACACTTATGTATAGAAATACACGTCAAAAAAGTTTCATACAGTAACTTTTTAAATCAGTAATCAGACCCAGATAGTATTTAAAAGATATCATTTTTCAGATTTCACAATACTTTTTCCAGGTGTGAGGGAAAACTACCAATAAATAGCCAAAAACTATAAAATATACTATAAATTTAATTCTTATTAA
Source organism: Stegophylla sp. TES_Ste_2020 (assembly GCA_025469315.1). Classification (NCBI taxonomy): domain Eukaryota; kingdom Metazoa; phylum Arthropoda; class Insecta; order Hemiptera; family Aphididae; genus Stegophylla; species Stegophylla sp. TES_Ste_2020. The sequence continues at coordinate 20,144 of JAIPRM010004865.1, read as the reverse complement.
ACTGATTTAAAATTTTAAGGTTAGAATTATAGTTAAAATGATGGTTAATCTAATAAATAATCACAGATTTATTTTCCATATTATTACTCAACATAGTATACAAAATTTCCATCAAAACATCCAATCATTTCCACGAATAATGAAATGGACATGGATTATTTTATTATTAATTAACAATTGTTAAACACACTGAACATAATATTCACAATAATTATTATTGTATAATAACTGAAGCTCCGAAAATCGTTTTATTGAAGAAATGATTTATCATTTCTTTAAAATTGAACACACCTACTAAGAGTATCCCACTCGAGGAGTGACGAATACCCATGGTGCGAATCACTTAAATACTGAAGTATGTGAAGTATGTGGGCTTTTTATTTATGTTTTAATTGTGATTTCTCATACAAGTTAAATGTATTTGACAATGCGTTCTATCAGAATAAGAAGCATACTGCATACCTACTGTTATTGTACTCGGAATAGAGTGTTTAAATAAGTGTACAGATTTTTAAAACATTAAACCTCTTGGTCTCGTCGCTTATAAAAAAAAAAGTTTTTACACACTGACATTACACAGTGAATAATGACTGTAGTAAATTTTACTATATAGTTCTACTATAATTAATTTATAAACACGCGCACATCAATCATCGACCATTATTGTGTTTCTAACATAATGGAGATTACATGACATTTTACAAAGGACCTACTAATTATCTAAAAAATGTTATCGTTTTAGCAATGTCTATACAGTTATGCAAATAACTTTAGTATACTTATTATTTATTACCTTGTTAAGAATAAAATATTAATAATAATGTACCGTTCGCATTATTTTCTTATTAATTTATTCCATTAATGTGTAATTAAAAAAATGACATTGATTAATTATGTGCGATTATAATAAGAGGCTTTTAAGCCAGTGAAATTTCTTTTTCTTTTTTTGAAATATTCATAATATAGAAATATATGTATATAACACGGTACTTATGTTTTTGAAAAATTGAACTCTAAAATATAATTATGAAAACTTTCTTACGCATTTGTCGTGTTTATATTCTATCAAAATGCATGAGCCAATATTTTCAGTTAGGTTGGCATGGTTAGCAATTTCTGAGTATATAATACGATTAATAAAAAATAAGTAAATCCAAAAGTAACAGATTTTGGATATTATTGTACACTTGCATTAAAGAATATTTTCGGAAAAGCTTTATGTATTAGCTAAATTTATCTTTTACAAACGTTTCAAATTTGTCGAAAACTGCAAGTAGTGACAAATACACACATAATTATTAATAAGAATGTTTCAACTCTGTTTTTATATAAAACGAAATCAACCACAAATAATTTCTAGTGTTGTATAGTGTAGACATTTACACATCTCATTTTTTCTTTCGCGTAGGAACGAGACACGAGAACACGACACCATTATTATTATTATTATTGCGTAGTTATTGGTTATTAAACATGGCTATCGCGGTCGTTATGTTTATTTGGTTTTTGGAAGTCAGTAAAAGATGCGAACCTAACTGCTATATACAGCGTGTTATATTTACAATATCGTATACTTCACAATTCATAGACCGTGAAATATAAAATAATAGGATGACATTATAATATTGTATCCTTTTTGTAACTACATTTCGACGATACAAAGTAGATATACTCTTCGCGTACCGTCATTATAATTAGGTAGTTTCGCATAATTATATATAAAAAAATATATTAAAATTACAAATAATTATTTATCCTTTTACAATTATATTTATGTGTGTGTGTGTGTGTGTGTAAAATGAATAACTACAGTTTATATGCATTATGTCCATACCTGTGTCATAAGTCTGTGTCACGGTCGAGAAATCTACGAAATCGGACCTTATTACAAGATAATATTGCAGACATTCAAGAATCAACCTACTTCAATTATTTTATTATACTTATTTATTTCTAGTCCCGGAAAGATGTATTACACTCTTAAATTGAGAACTTATATTAATTATTCTCTCTAATATTACGTCTAAACAGTTGTTAAGTTCAAAACATGGTGAAATTTATCATTTTCATGAATAATGAAATAGATATGGATTACTTATTTTGTTATTAATTTAATTTAATTAATTGTTAAAGATGAAAATTTTCAAATGAATTTGTACATTATTGTTCTACATAATTAACTAAAGTAAATAGCTTTTTTCTTTGAAGAAATTATTTCTCGTTTCTTTAAAATTCAACACACCCAACAAGAGCCGAGTAACGAAGAATTTACCCATAGAGCGTAAAATTATACTTACTCATATTGAACTTACTCATATTATATGGGTCAACTTATATTTTTGTTTCTTTTTTTAAAAATTAGTGATGGAAGTTGTTAATCATAAGAATTTTAAACTTCAAACCATGGCAAAATCAATCATTTTCACGAATATTTAAATGGACATAGATTAATCTGTTATTATCTATTCCAATAGTTTTATTTCTTAAATTTTGAACATGTCAACAATACCCTAACGTATTATAGACAAATTTTGGATAAAAGTACATTGTTTCAGAGAATTTTTGAGTTTTTCGAATTTTTTTTTTTTTGTGTTCCCTAGTTTTTGATAAAACAAAGATGAACCCAAAATTTCATAAAATTTGATTAAGTTTTTTTCCATCTTGTTTGAATTTTTTGCAGATTTTTGGTAAATACCTATTCAGTGATTGTTGGAATGACGTGAAATTTGGCATATGTATATGAATTATGTAAGAGAACAGATATTTGCATAAAAACAACTCTTTGCCCTTTTTAGGGACATTTTTTGGTGGGAGGGGGAAGAATGGGTGAATTTTTGAGCTTTTCGAATTTTTTTCCATAGGCGTAGATATTAAGAATTTATAAAAATATCACCATTTACTTCCAAGAGACCTAGACGTTATGAATATCATTTAACTATATTTATAGTTGTGCAGAGTAAAATAAGCATTGTATAGTCGACCGTTGCACATTATGGGAGCGGCGCATTTGTTCTGTTTTTAAGCTTGGTTTGCAGGTCGACCGACCTGCTTGATGCAGAGAGACTTATCTACATCGTGTTTTGTGAATAGAAAATATGTGATATTTAGCGCTATCTAGCGACATATATGTGAGTTTTCAGTTTTACAATGATGTTTATTTATTTTTTTTCTGTATACACTTTTTTGTATGGATCTACTTGAAAATCTGTCTACCAAAAATCTCAGTCAATAATTCTTTAAAATCCAGATTTTCCTGTAATTGGTACTTTAGAGAGGTCATTTTTTGAATTTCTCCATTCTTAGATTCTTTTTTTTGAAAAAACTACCCAAAATTTGACATAAAAGATTCAAAAACCATCAGTTTTTGATCCAAACTTTATGAAAATTTAAATACATAAGAAACATTTTGACACAAGAAAATTTTTGAAATTTGAAAAAAAAAATTTTGGACATATTATTAACATTTTTTTTTTCTTATTTTATTTATTTTTTGCTTTATTTGTTACATGAAAAAAAGTAAAGTGAAGTAAAGTAAAATAAAGTAAAGTAAGACAAGAAAGCCGGACATGCCTCGCACCACGGATATTCTTCGCTTTTCGGGTCAGATACTCTTGGTGTGTGCGTTGAAAGTGACGACTATTATTGTTTTTTATATTATTAACTTCTTTCGTTCAGAATCGTCTCATTGAAGAAATGATAAATCGTTTCTTTAAAATACCTAATACACACCCTTCAAGAGTGTTTGACCCAAAGTGTGAAGAATATCCGTGGTACGAAGTATGTCATGCTTTCTTATCTATACTTTCCTTTTTTTTTTTTTTAATTAAATGCATATTTTTCAATTTTTCGTGCGCATTTTTTTTGAACATTAAAATGTAATTTTTTGTATTGCTAAGTTTTGAGCCCTGGTAATAAATAATAATTTTTACATAATTACCACAAATATATAATTAATATATATCTGGGATTATTATAGTACGCTAGAGAGTCTAGTTAATAAGGCTAATTATTTTCTAAGCTCTGTAACAGAACGCTATTAGGTATTTTTTTTTAATCACTCCTCTTTGTCGTTGTCGTTATCAGCTGAATAGTGATAACACACATGGTCGTAATTCAATATTTTCAAAACGTTCGTGTCGAGCTGCATAGTGTGTACAAATTAATATTATTCTAATGTGCATCACCTATTTGCGTTTACTATTTTGGCTCGCACGTCGTTTTTACCATTTCACGTAAAATCTAATGACACGACGTGTTTCATCGTCGATCGAATTTCGTGCGTTTGCTGCTCGTACCCGAAAATCGGCAGCTCATCAATTGGTCGAACTTTGGTGGTTCTCGTCTGAAAATGCAAATGTCGAGGTCATCATCGGGCTGTTGCTGCTCAGTTTGTCACGCCTAACCGTGCGTATCAGTCAACTGCTGCGGCGTTCAATCGCATCCCACATTTATGAACGCGGCGGCGCGTTTCACATCGCTATCGACCCGACCGCTTCAACAATAATATCATTATAATTATTATTTATTATTATTATTATTAGTAGTAGTAGTAGTATCGGGCTACTCCGGGGCGAGAAACCTGTAAATATTATACATTCCGCTCCTGTAACATGATCAAGGATCACGTGACGTTGAATTTCGATACGGTTTTGTTGACAGACCAATCGCACAAGTACGGCTGTATAAGTTCGTGCCGCAGGGTAAGTGTTTGGCAGAACTGCTTTAGTATCATGCCCTAAATATTAAGTACCTATTAACTACTAACCTATTCAATTTTTCTTTTTTTTTTTATAGTACTGGAGACAATTGTCAAAGCTTCAGAAATTGATTGTACAATTCTTGATTTGTCTGGTGGTGCTTTTATTGCTCATATTGTATTCAGGATCTGCGGATTACTTAGAAGATTTACCCAAGTTTAATTCGATCAAGTTACCACAGCCAACTATATGGCCTGAAAACACTGTAAGTTTGGTAGAAAACTACTTTTTTGTCTCTTTGCTTAATCTATTCAAATGTCTGTTCTTTTTTTGTTTATAGAAATTAAACTTGCCGGATGGAGTGGAAGCTGTAAAGTTAAATGTAGTTGAAGATATTGAACTTCCTGAACAACGAGAACAAATTGCTGCGCCAGCATCCAATGTAGCTGCAAACCCTCCGTCAGGAAAGGGTGTTAACTTTATGCCAGTTACCGGCTATAGACAAAAGGCAGTTCAAAATGCGTTTAAACATGCATGGAAAGGATACTGCAAATATGCCTGGGGACATGATCATGTTAAACCCATAAGTAGGAAATACCAAGATTGGTTCAATCTAGGATTGACTATTGTTGACTCTTTGGACACACTATGGATAATGAATTTGAAAAAAGGTACTGATGAGTATTATTACTGTAATAATAATGTTTGAAATATTATTGTAAGAACTGAAATGTGTTATACACATGTTATCCAATTTTAATCTAGCACTGTGTGCAACACGAGAAATTGACATTTTACAAAACTATTTACATAACATTAAAGGTCTACTTCCTTTTCTTTTTTTTAGATAGTTTTCAACTCAATAAGTCAAAATCTTTTGAATATGTATAGATCTTATAATATTACCTATTTTTACTTTGTAAAATAAATTATTTATTAATTAGTAAAAATTACATCAAAAGCCATGTATTGTAATATTTTTGATTGGCAAACTGGTTCAACAAACATTCCAGTCATACTATGTGTTGCCTTTCTGTAGTACCTCTACTTAATATTATATGCTTAGACAATAAACTATTGTAGTACTACCTAAATTTAATGCAATAGTAGCAGTTTTGCCATTAAAAATAGTATTAAAATATAGGTATATATAGTTAATTATTTTATTTGCTTTTTGATTATAGAATTTGATGAAGCTCGTGAATGGGTCAGTACAAGTTTTAATCTTGATCATTATAAAGATGTCAATCTCTTTGAAACCACTATAAGAGTTTTGGGTGGATTTTTAAGTGCATATCATTTTTCAGAAGATTCATTATTTCTTGATAAAGCCGTAAGTAATGCAATAGAAATTATTTTCATATTAAAGTAATTTATATTTAACTATTATTATTTAATAGTATGATTATCATCATTTAAACTTTAGATTAAAATAATAAAGACATTAAAAAATAAAATTCAGAACATAAATAGTTTTTTAAAATTTTTAATTAATGAAAAATTAAACATAAAATCGTATTAAATTATTTATCCCTATTAAAATTTTGTAATATCAAAAATAAAATATTGTTTAAATAATGGTTGTTTCTAGATTTGCATTAAAACAATCTGAATCTTAAAATAATTTGAAGTTGAAAAAATATTAATTGTTCAATACACAACCATGCAATTGTAAGTATTTTTATTCAAGTTGAAGTGTAAACTTCTTTTTTATTTTAATAAATAAAAACATGTACATATATGTTAAGATGTTTAGGAGTATAACTGAGTTGACAATCCAATTTTGGTAAACACCAAACATTGTTTACAAATTCCTCATAATGCAAATATTTACTGGTATGTTTAGCATACATATTAAATTTTTAGTGAATGCTTATAAATTTAATTTATAGTTTTGTACCACTTGGTCGTATTAGATTATATATTACAATAAATAATTTGCTTTAATAATTTATAGTAACGATAAATTATAAATATGGTTATAATGTTATTTAATTATGAATACCTCATATTATGACCAGTTTTTTATGAGCTTTATTTATAATTTAATATAATTGTTCATTTTTATATAATTAATAATTTTAATTTCTCCTGATTTATACTTAACAATTTGTTGTTTTCTATTCATAATCCTTATAACATCAAACTGATTTAATCTTTTGTAATCAGTTTGCTTTTTTTCTTTGGCACTATAACTTCGGAACATAAATAATAACTATTTTCTTCTTTTTGGATTCTAAGCAGACCAAAGAATCTTATAATTTTACAATGATTTTTTTATCTCCTTATGTGAACACTTTTTCGTACAGAAAAACTTGTCCAAACATTTTGGTCAGTGACTTTTTAAATCGGAAATTGCACCCATAATTTTTCAAAATTCTCAATAATTCCTCTAAAGGTATGGGAAAACTACTAGAAAAAAATGGTTACGAAAATGAAAATACTTTATAAAAATTTGAAAACATTTGATCATTCTTGAGTGTTAAGGAATAGAATTTTGAAACTATTGAAAATTTATAAAATTTTGAATTCTTGATATTAATATTTTAAACTTTAGTATGACATAACTTCCATATATATCTAATTGACCTAAAAAAATGTTGAAAATCATAAGTCAAATTTTTTCTTTATAACTATTTAAAATTACTATTTTGACAAAATTTGTTAGTTTAACCTAAAATATATAATTGCATATAAAACATATTATGTAAAAGAAAATCGGTTCAAACGATTTGTATGAAATTTGGTTCTTAGGTAAAGAATTACAATTTACAGTGCAAATATTTTGATGCAATACGTTTTTTTTTTTTTTACGGATGATCAATTAATATTTTATAAGAGTTTTATTGAAAAAAAAATTGGAGGAAGTACAGACAAATATAATGGTATATTTCTAGTTTATGGGCATCCAAAAAGGTTGATAATATTTTTTTTAACGCTAAGTACTATGGTGTGAACTAAAATCTGTTTTATTGTTTATTATTTGTTAACTAAAATCTGTTCTCATTAGTTGTCTAATTATTCAATTTTGAAAATTCAATATTTTCGAATATTTTATTAAATACCTACTATTTCAACTGTTTCCAACACTGTCATTGTAGTCTAGTATTCTAGTGAAAATTACAGGATATTATGTTACCATGTTCAAACTTAACTGAACAACAAACTCGCTTTGATACCTTCTATTTTACTCAATTTTATTAAAAAATATCTAAAAACAAGCATAAAATGTAACTAACCACTTGTTCTGAAACTCTATTGAGATAAGTTTTGTATGAGTGTCAATAATGATAGTTAATTACCTAATTAACTAGTAGATTTATGTTACAAAATCAGATTGTTGTATATTGAGCTTACAATCTCATGCATTAACATTAATACCAGGTAACCAAAAGTTCTAACATATTTTTATATAGTGATAACAAATCAATATTATCATTAATACACTTTAGTATATTATGTTGCTCTTCAAATGTGGTTAATATTTACCAAACACAAATTTGTATGACCACCAAACAAAGATTATTTTGGTTATATTTACTATTGTTTTTTGTGTAATGCGACATACACTAATGACTGTCAAAATTCACCAACTATGGGTATTCTCAGTGGTGTAACTAGAACCATTTTATTTGGCGGAAGAGTTTCTTTAAGGAAAAGTGTATGAATAAAAAATATAAATAAACATTGTAAAAATACTAGCTTCTTCACTTCATTCAGAATCTAAAAAAAGGCCTGGGGTGTGATATATCACTCAAATCACCCCCTCCCCTCCTAGTCACCTCACTGATCCACCTTAACATAATATATAAATACATAATATAAAAAAAATTAGATTAATTAAAATTAGAAATACAAGATATGTGTAGAAATAATTTTTGTATCAAAAATAACTCAAATAGCTAATAATTTAATTAAGTAATCAAAATTTCTGTTCTGTTTTTCATTACATAGATCCTTTGTTTCTTATTTTAACTATATTAATTCTATTTTTTGCTTAGTTACAAATTGTAATACAGATTACAAAAACAATTTACTATTTAATTAATGAATTATACAATTAAAAAAATAATTATAGTGATTACAGAAGTTGTTAGTAGAAGTATAAAATCTATTATTAAAAGTATTCCCATTTACTAAAATGTTCATACATTATATAAATTATTTTTCAATTATTTATTTAATATTAAGATTATTTTATTTGAATTTTACCTTTTTAATTACTTTATCAATGCAAAATGTATCCTGTAACCTAATGAACACAGAAACTGATTGATACTAAAATACTGTCATACTCCATTTTTGTGTTTTCACATAACATTTGTAATATTTTAATATTTGTTTGTTAGAACTTATTTATTTTGATTACCAGTACATATATTATCATTAATTTTGTTTGTTATAGTTAGACATTGGTTCTCGACTTATGCCATGCTTTACAAAATCTCCATCGCCAATACCATATTCAGATGTAAATCTTGTTTCACATATGGCACATTCACCTAAGTGGAGTCCAGATTCGAGCACAGCTGAAGTATCAACCATACAATTAGAGTTTAGGGATTTATCACGATCTACTGGTTCACCAGATTATGAAGTATGTGACACTAAGATATTCGGCATACATTTGTACCTAATAAAGTAATAGTATAATGATGGTATTTGAAATTATATTTCAGAAAGTTGCCTTTAAAGTATCTGAACATATTCATTTATTAGAAAAACCACATGGACTTGTACCCATATACATAAATCCAAATACTGGCAAATTTCATCGAGGATCAGAGATTAAGATTGGTGCCAGAGGTGATAGTTATTATGAATATCTTTTGAAACAATGGATCCAAACAGGAGAATCAATTGACTTGTAAAATTTATTCATTTTTTCAATGATATTATTTATAATAACATGAAGTATGTTAATTACAGTTTAAAGGAAGATTATATGGAAGCAATTGATGGTATAATCACACAATTGGTACGGACATCACCACGAAGAAACTTAACTTATATAGGTGAATTGAAAGCTGGATCTGGTGATTTTCATCCTAAAATGGATCACTTGGTTTGCTACCTACCGGGTACATTAGCTCTTGGTGTCCATTATGGAATGCCATCTAGTCATATGAGATTTGCCGAAAAACTGATGGAAACATGTTATCGCATGTATGCTGATCAACCTACCTTTCTATCGCCAGAAATTGTCTACTTTAGTACAAAAGTAAGATTAAATTTGAATCACTATCACTAGTATTTTATACTTGCATTTTATTTTAATAGGTAGGTGTTAACCAAGATATGTATGTAAATACAAATGATGCACACAGTCTATTAAGGCCCGAATTTGTTGAAAGCCTTTGGTACATGTACCAAATATCAGGCAATATTACATATCAGAACTGGGGCTGGGAAATATTTCAAGCGTTTGAACGGCACACTAAAGTCGCAGGTGGTTTCACGTCTATTGGCAATGTATTAGATCCAGAAGATACTCGTCCACAAGACATGACTGAATCTTTCTTTTTTGCCGAAACCCTTAAATATCTCTATTTGTTAATGTCTGATGATCGACATATGTTGTCCATTGACAAATGGGTGGTAAACAGTGAAGGCCACCCATTTCCAATTTATAACCAACGATGACTAATGGTCTTCTTTATAAGCTCTTTGTTGAGTAAATACACACTAGTTAATATAATTTTGTTTGTCTTTATTGGCTGTGATTTTTTTTTTTTTTATCGGTTTCGTATACTTGTCCATTTTGTTGCACAATATTCAACAAAATCTTTAGAAAACTTCGTACGCTTCTAATTCAAGGGAAAAAATTTATTTTAGAATGACTAATACAGTCAATATTATTTTTTTGTTATATAATTTGAGTACTTATTAATATTGTTATAATACTGTAGTTTTCAAAAGAATTTTGTTTTTTGTCTCTGAATTAATAATTTTAATTTAATTTGGATGACATCAATAATTTTTATTAGGGCTGTGGATTTCAAAATTACATTTTGCTAAAATGATTAGTAGTAAAGATGTAATACAGATATGATATATATTTTTTGTTACACAGCTTGATTAAGATACTACTATATACAAGGATAGAACAAACTAACATAAATATAAATAAATAATTCTAAATAATTAATAAATTTATAAATAAATAATTATATATAAATAAATTTGTTTTTACTAATAAAAAGAATGTAAGTGGTAAGAAATCCAAAACAAAACATTAAAAGATGAATAATATTTATTATCTAGAACAGTGGTTCTCAAACTTGTAGACCATTGACTACTGATTATATACTTTTAATAATCCTGAATCCCCTTACCAAGTTTTTTTTTGAATGACTAATTTTACAAAATATTATGTGTTATAATAATTAATATTCTAATGCTCATTTTATAGTACAAACTTTATAAGCGGGTTATAAAAACACACATTTAGAATTATTTTTATTATACTTAATTTTTCAAAAAAATTTAATATGTTATTTTTAATACTATTAAAATTAAACTTTTATTTTATGAAATATTTTATGTATTAATGATCAATATTTTAATGCTTAATTTATTAAGTGCCCCGAATGTCCGATATAAGTGTTGTAAACCCCCCCATGGACTAGGGACCACAGTTTCAGAACCGTAGGTCTATAATAGTGGTTTTTAATTTTATTTTAAATGCAACACACATAAACTACTTTTCGCAATTTTATTTTTTTGTATTTAGTTTTAGTTTTAGAATTATTACAACATTCCTATAACCATTACAAATCACTTTTCAAAAATGAATTTTATTTAAGTTTATTCACCGCTTTCATAAAACTTGGATGCTTAACGAATATTGTTGTAAAAAAAAAAAAGAACTGGTTTTTGGAAAAAAGGATATGAGGTAACATTTCACTAAGTTCCTCAAATTAAAAACGTTTTTAATGACAAATCATACAAATTTTGTAAATGGTCAAATAATTTATGTACAAAGTAGTGGCAAAAAAAAAAAATAAATAAAAATGTAATTATTTTAAGTGAGGAGGCTGGGGTAATATGTGTTGCGTTTAGTTGTCTTACATTGAAAAAATTCAAATGCCGTAGCACACAGGTTGAAAACCACTGATTCAGATCAATGATTCTGTTCAATGTCTATGTAGTTTTCTTCACTAACCTTTACTTTAGATTTAAACTCACATAATTTTTTTTTTTCTTCTTTAATTTTTTGTATTTTGACTCAAATTATCAATTCAATTTCTGTTTACTTTATTTTCAGTTTTTCAGAAATTACTTCTGACTGTAACAACTCCTTTTCACATACCTAAAATCATTTTTTAATTAATTAAACATCCCTTGTTATACCTAAAATCATTTTTTAATTAATTAAATATCCCTTGTTATACTCTACACATTTCATCCATCAAACAACCAAACATTATACTCACTATATTATCTTGTTTCAACCATACATGCTTTATTATTTAAATTTTGATATTCATATATTTAACCAATTAAGTCATCACTTATTAATATACTGATTATATCACAAATTATAAATATAAAAAAAAATTGTATTTTGAAATAGATGGTTATATAGTAATACTTATGATGCAATTAATGAAAACAATTTTTAGCTCATTAAACTTGGGCTGGTGAGATCTAGAAAAAATAGCTTCCTTATAATTCATTCTGGTTGTACTAATAAAATAGTATAAAATATTTATTGAATCATTATTATTTGAGAAAAAATTATCTTTACTTTATTAAACTAAAACTAAAGGTTATTGAAAAAAAAAAAAAAAAACAATATTTTTTCTTAGAAAATAATGTAATAATTTGTACTTAAAAAAAAAAAAAACAATTATTAAGTAGGTATAATATACATAAAATTCCCTGTATAGTATTAATCATAACCAGATATGGGCATAGAACAATGTTTGGGAGAAATATCATTATTATATATCATTTTTTTTCGGATGTATTTAGTATTATTTTATATTTACTTGAAAACATACAAAACATTTACTTTGTATTTATTTATTGAAAACAAATTTATTTTGTATCTTGTATTTATTCAACGAAGATTAATGTATTTAGTATTTAAATACAATTTTAAAAGTATTTTGCCCATCTCTTATCATAACTAACATGAAATCATTTATAACTTAAGTATTTATTTATAATACTTTCAATTGTGAATTTTGTTTTTTTCTTATTTCATTCAAGTTGTCTGCATGGCCTTAAATATATGTTCTCTTCATAATTACTGAATAATTGTTGATAAATTAATTTATTCTATTTAATATATATAAATACTAAGTAGAAATAATAATAGTAATTATTTTTAATAATACTTTATTTTTTAATTGCAACATTATATTATAAAAAAATTTTATTGTTTAAAATTTTGAACAAAAAAAGTGTTAATTCTATTCTATAATTTTAATATTACTTTAATTATTATGTATACAAAGTGTTCCAGCACGATTTAATAAATACAATAACTTTTATTTTATTAGTAATTTTTTACAACAATTTCTTTTGAAAATTATTGTTAACCTAACTATATATATATATATATGTATATATACATTAGGCCTCATATTTTCAAATTTAAAATATACTATAATTTCAGAAAAAAATCGAAAAATCTAAAAAAATTTAATAAACCTGGTTTCAAGAAAAATATTGGTTCTTAAATCTCAAACAAAGGTTCATTTTCTGTCCATTTACTAAAATTTTTTTAAGTTTGCAAATAATTTAATAATAAATATGTCATAATAATGGTAATATTATAACGTCAATTGGTGATATTATGACTTATTTAACAATATTATTAAGTTATTCGCTAACTTAAAAAAATCTTAGAAAATGAACGGATTAACCATTATTAGAAATTTAAGCATCAATATTTTTCTAAAACTGCAGTATAAAATTTAAAATTTGAGAATTTAGGCCGTAAAAAAAAAAAATTACGTTATTGTTGTAGTACAGTGTTGAAAAATTTAAAAAAAAGTTAAAAATTATTAATAGAACAAAAGTTATTGCAATTGTCAAATCATACCAAGACACCTTGTATATAATTATACATATATATTTAAATTATATCAGAATTATATTTATTTTTTTATAGAATAAAAAAAAGTGTGTTTTATTAAAATTCTTAAAAAGCTGACGAGAAGTGTGTTCCTAGAGTTTAGATCATATTTAATTAATAATTAACTGTTTAGTATACCAATTTATGTACGGAATTCTTTAAGTTGTTCATTATGTTCAAAAGTTTAATACTTATAATTTAGTCCTGGGATACAGAATACAGACATATATATTTTTCGGATTTATTGACAGTAAAAAGCTGCAAGGGACTTCTTTATAAAAAATTGGTTATCTTTTTTTTTTGAAAGTTTTATTATAAACGCCACGAGTTAAATTTTTTGACCATGTAAATGATGGATCCACCTTAGTGACATGATTATATCATATCATATTTAAGAGCAGAAATAGTTTTAAATGATAAGAATTTGTTAACACTGTATTTAGCAGCTCCATTTAATGTTAAATATATAATTTTCAAAGGTCAATCAAATTGTAATGAAAATTTAATATATGTTTTTTGCAGGTTAGGGCTTGACAGATACAATTTATTTTGATTCTAGAGTAATTCAGCCTACTATTGAAAACAACTTTGATAAAAAAAAAAATAAGTGTTGACTGTTACATATTAATGCTTAATAGCTAATATTTTGTCATCATATCAGTAAATAAAAACATTTGTCATCATTAACGATGAAATTTTTTACAATTACCACCTATGTAATTTGCAAATGTAATTATACAAATAAATACTTACATTCTTTGCTAACAAGTTTTCATTTTCCACTAGTTACTGAATATTAAAGTTGGTCACATCTCTATTCTACTGGTGCAACTCTACAACGGTATCCTATTTTTACATAATAGAATAATTTTATTTTGTTTAATAACATAATCCATGTTTTTAATTAAGGATCCAGATGCTTTAATATTTGAAAAAAATTGAAAATTTGAAGAATCTATACAGAAATAGATGGTTCACAAATAAAATGTTGTTTAAAAATAAATACAATTTTTAATAACCAATATAAATAACTTATACTAAGACTTGACAATTGAATACAAAAATAATCATATATATTACAAACAGTACTAAAAAAAAAATATTAAAAAGCTAGACATTACATCATGAGTATTCATCACACCTTTGGTGTGATACCCTTGGTGGATAAATGTTGAATTTTAAAAAGACGGTAAATCATTTCTTCAATAAAACAATTCTGAGCAGAGCTTCGGTTAATATACAATAGTAAATAGTAATTGTCAATATGTTTAACAATTGTTGTTTAATAAATGAATAATTCTTGTCCAATTCATTATTCGTTTAGCTAAATGATCAAATTTGTAAAAGTTACATAATAATAAGTATTAGTTTCACCAAGTGGTCGAAATTGGACCAGAAAAATAATATTCATTCTTCTTTATGTGATTGTAACCGGATTTCACATTTTATACTGGTATACACACATTGAACTAAAAATTATTTTGTCACATGCAACATTTATCAAAAACAAAAATTGATTTTATATGTATATATATTTCATTACACCTTATGAATATTCCATTTTATAATTAATTTACATATAGTAGACCAACCTACTTAATTTTCAAACTTTTGTATCAGATGGGTAAAATGCTGATGATATAATATATACTGATTTCATCAAAGTATTTATTAAAATTAATTATCAAATCTTATTAACAAATTATTAAAATAAATTGATATGCCATATTTGGTTAAGCCATGATTTACTCTATATTATCATATTATATCTACAGGTTTACCTACCTCGATCGTGATCCGCCAATCGTGTCGATACTCCTGTATCGACGAAACCTGTAGGAAATATACCACTAATAAAATTTATATTCTATTAAAACACTTTAAATGTGATGCTAATATTCTCTAAAAAACCTTAATATATTTTCATAATATTCTCTTAAAATAGTTTAAAAATATGTAAAAATAATCAATATATGCATTTTTTTTGTTTTTTTTGTTTTTTTTTTTTTACAACATTCTTTTAATAGTGAGGTATATCCTTAAGTATAATAGAGGAATACTATTGCACTTCAGTAAGAGTAGGAACATAATATAATATATAAATATGATAGTATAATATTAAAACATAAAAACAATATTCTTTTGGTATATTTCAACTACACGTTGTATTAAGCAGTAAAGTCACAACAACAAATAACAAATAATAATTTATATTAAAACATAATAAAACAAAACAAATTATTTAACAATAGATAATCCTTAAATATTAATTATTTAAGTGTGGTTTACACTTTCATGGTGGAATTCATTAAAGTGACTAGGAATATAAAATAATAATACATATTTAAAATAAAAAAACAATATTCCTTTGGCTTCTTTTTATTATAGTTAGGTATACTTTTGCAATATTTTATATATATATATATATTTATAAAAAAATTGTAAATGTTCAAAAAAAATATTTTCCGGGTATCATAATATAAATTTTTTCTCACAATTTACAAAATATTCCAAAATATGCTAAATGGGTTAAATATTCTCCAACCCATGAAATATTCTCAAATATGCAAAAAAAACTTTTTTCTTTAAACTCGGAAGTAAACGAATCGTCCACATTTTTTACTCTCATAAGATTGCATAGAGCCAGTAAAAATATGTAAAAACATATAAATCCGGTCTTTAGTAATGATTAATAACGCGGAGTACGAATGTCAAATCGAATTCAATTTAAATTTAAGACCCAGTGCCCCAACACTGACTATACGCTCTTCGACTTTTTTCCACGTGTTATTTATCATCGCACTTTCTTCGGTATAGAACATAAACGATGTATGTATATTAATATTAGGTATGCGTCTATAACACTGCAGTTTTCATACGTATTATGTATTATTGGTACGTGTGTGTATGTGTATTAAAAAGTATAATACACTCGTTCGAATTATAATGTAATACGATGTGATATGATTTATGATGGTCGCGTATAATATTAAACGCTGACCCAAACCTAGTAGCGCTGGCATGTACAATTATTACTCGTAATAATTATTGTTTTCATACGTGAAACTACATTTTTTTTTTTTTTCAATATTAAAAACATAATATTTCTGTAATAAGAAGCCGATCAATCTCGACATCATTATTACGATGCGGTTTTAATAACTGTGATTATGTATCGAAATCCGGTTAAATGGATCTCGATTCCGTCGATTAATTTGTCTCGGATTATATATATTTTTTTTCTCTTCTCCGTGAATTGCTCAAAATACTATAATAATAATAATAATGATGTTCAATGTTAATTAAAGCCCACGAGGAGGCACCCGGAAAAATAAATTAAAATCGTGTCACCTGCACTGCCGACCCATACCAATACATGCATACGGTCCTAACTGACGTCTCAATAAATATTTTTCCAGGTTCATTAATTGTTTTTTAATTATAGTGATTTTTGTTAACTATCAGTATATTACTCGGAGGAGTCTTATAACGATCGAATTATAAATTTTAACTACATTTGTGAGACGCAATGTTGAGGATTTCGAAAATTTACCTCTCTTAATAAGGGCCAATGCAAACAAATTTTTTGACGGAGACACATTATGTGCTACAAGTACTGTCAGGTAAAATAAAGTTAGATTGGGGAGAGGGCGCTGTCGCGACCCGAACGCGTGAAATCCGACGCGGCTGCACGGCGAGCAAATATTGAACGGTTTTCGACATTATAATATCATTATTATTGTTGTTTGTACAAATACCAGGTCGAAGAACAATAATCTCTTCCGTGTATAAGGTCGCGTCCATCGTACTTGTACAAATATTTGTCCGGGGGTGCAAAGTCAATCGTCTAATGATCGATATACGCTTCTCGTTAAAACGTGGCCGCGTCCCGCAGACTACTGTTTATTTTCCGTCTTCGATTATATTCACACGTTTTCCTGCTGCTGACGCAGATATTTAAAAAGGATATATGTCTATATATGTGTGTGTGTGTGTTTCTTATCAGTGTCAAAAAAACAAACAACCCTGGGACGACGTGGCGACAATGGTTTGAAACGCGAGTAAAAACGTAAGACTTTTGCAGCGGTACGATGTAATTTTACGTATCAATGTTAAGTTAGTTACAATAAAAAATTAATGAAATTACTATATCAACTACTAATATATGTAGTAAAATTGCCTTTTTCATAACATTTAAATACAATTTTAATGAGATATTGTTTGCTTTTAAATAATAATTCTTAACGCGGTAAAAATATTTTAATCTTTTGTTCAGCACCCTCAAGGGTAGCTCGATAAATCATTTTTTAAAAACGTTTAAAGTTAGAAATTGTATAAAACTGATTTTATCACTAAAATTTCGATTTTTTTCAATCAAAGCCCAATAAAACTTTTAATTCTTAATGTAGTGATAATTTTTTTTTTGTACTAAAAGATTCCTCGCGTTTTGTTTATTTAATTATTAAAGGTTGACTCCAAGAATAATTTTTTTTTTTTTCACTATCGTTTAAAGTGAGAATTACGGCTCAAAATATGATTATCGATCTAAAAAATAATTTTATATTTTGTTTTCGTTATTAATTCGTAACATATTCAATTTATTGTTATCAGTATGGAAAATTTTCATAAAGCAAACAAAATAACGGTAACGACCTTAATAACAGTCACTGCGACTTGAAATCCACGCACAAGATATCGGCTAGCATAATTACTATGTTGTTACGCTATTACAAGAGCCCCGCGGGAATATTGCATGTGTGTACAATAATTACCACACGCGTTTCGCTGTAAATAATACCCATTGTAATACGTCACATTGTTGTATGTACTTGTAAAAAGTAAATTAATAAAAAAAATTAACAGACAATGTTCTAATATTAAATATGGGGTATTAATAAAATGGAAAAAAAATCGGTTCACAGTAGCTAGGTACTCTCGTTTATTCGACGAGAGGAATAATCATGGGCTATATTATTGTATACAAAAATATCAACGGTGTATATATACCTGCAATCATTAACAGATTCGAGTTAACATAAATGGTATATGACGGTCGCTGACTTTTATAAAAGTATTGATTGATAACATAAAAACTGAGAGTAATAAAAAAGTCTGTCTTCGGGTCGAGGGCAGTCCTTCGACATCTTGCGGTGAACTGTGACACATTTAATAGCTGCTCTGCTTTGGATTGCTAACGAGTCCCGCCTGTAAAACTGTGCCTTATCGAGAGACAAAAGACATACCTAATATAATTTGGTGACTGGCCAAGTGAACTAGTGAACCATGTAAAACTTGACGCCAATACGTTACAATTTGTACACAGTAGGTACACAACAATAATCGGTGGTTTACGTTAATCTGTATGCGATTACGTAAGTACTTGGTTCCAGTGTCGGCCAAAATGATATAATTACGTGGAAGTAGTGCTAGTCAGGGTAAAAACAACTAGTGATGTATTGGAGGATACAGCGTATACTCATAATTATCAAAACATTGATTAGAGAAATTATTAGAGATAGTATTAAGATTTGTGAAAAATTACTTCACTTAAGTATTATCTAGATATGGTTTCCGATTTAAAAATGTACCTATGAAACTTTTGAACAGATATTTTTATACGAAAAAATACTTCCAGAAAAACAAAAAAAATTTCATAATCAATCCACTATCTTCTTTGCTCTATTTAGAATCCAAAAAAATACCTTAAAAATATTTGCATTAATTTACTTTTATTCTAATTAAAGTAGATATAATAAAGTTTGCAAAAATACGGTTCGTAATACCAATACCCATATAATGTTTGCAATATTAAATTTTAAACTATCAGATTTCATAAAGATAGCTTGCTCGATTTAGCCCCATCCCCTCGTCCTACTAAAAACTATAGGAAACATATTAATTGACAGTTTGTCTATGTAACACGATTTGTATACCTCTCACACGTTCATGTGCACAATAAAATAAAATTTACTTTGCAGAGAATCTGCACTTGAGAATCCGAGTTGTATATTATTTAGATAATGTAAGCGCAAATGTCATTGTGTGTCTGCCAATCTCACAGAAAACATAGCAAAATCACTATATGAAACTTATATTCCGACGTTCAAGTTAAATTTAGACTAGAACCTCCTTATTAAATTTTTTGTTACAGTTGTTTATATTCTAAATATAATTTGGAGGCCAAAATGTGAGTTCTGCGTACAGAGTTGTTGCTGATCGTAAGAACGACAAAACAAAAAAAAGCGGACATACTTCGCACGATGGGTGTACTTCGCACGACAGGTGGTATTCTCTTGACGGGCGTATTATATTTTAAAGAAACGATAAATCATTTCTTCAGTAAAACGATTCTGAACGAA
>JAIPRM010004864.1:0-21864 GCA_025469315.1 Stegophylla sp. TES_Ste_2020 | reverse complement strand
CGTTTCCAACCTCTGGCTCTTCACACGTACCGTTCGTTAGTCGAGAGAGCAAATAGTGCCAAACGTTCACATCTATGTGGCCTGCTGCTCCGGCCAACTTTTAAAAAGTGCATTCGCCATTTTTTTTTGTGCTCGAACGTATAGCGGCCACCGCGAGTACTCGAAGTATCCGAAAATCTAGGGTCGTTTTCAATTTTAAAGCTTTATATTTTTCCAATAAACAGTGGAGTTCCATAAACGATGTAAGATTATATTTATAATACATTTAGTTTTGACAAACTACGATGCATATTTTTATAGCAGCATAATATGTCATAGAAAATATTGTATTTGTTTTTTTATGGTACGCATTATTTAATACATAATATATTTACTTTCCATATTTTATTCCGGGTTTGATATCACACAGAGCAACTGGTTCATTAGGTTATTCGGTATGAAAATATGGTAATTTTGGGCATGTCTACTACATGTCCCCGTAAAGATATTATTCAACTGTTTTATTGGTAAAAACAAGTCCAAGATAAAATTTAAACCTGTAATAATAAACGCTTTTGCGACACTATGATACGATCACGTTCAGAGGTGTTGTTAATAGTCGTAAAATAAATTGTTAAAAGGTGTGCCATCCTAGTGTATACAATTTTTCAAGCTATGGATAGTCAATATAGACACCTAATTGAATTTGAAAACATTTAAATAAAATGTTTTTGTGTTAAAAATATTTTAATATTTGAAAATTTTACACGAAAACATTATTAAATTGTTTGGATTGAAATCTAAACATTAGTAAATTTCGAATAACAAACACGCGCTGTCAAAAGAACCAAAGCCTACGGATTGATTTCGCTGTTGTGAGGAAGAGATTGAGTATTATGACATTAAACATAATAATAATAATAATGTAATTTAATTGGTAGTATTCGCGGGATATGTTTTATAGCCTTGATCAGGATCATTGGGAATAAATGTTACGGTACGATTGTTTCTCATTTTTTATTTTTTTTTCTTTCGTAAAACGAATTTCTAAGAAAACAAAATAATAATAATAATACTATACTCGCAGGCAATCAATGTTTCATAATATAAACATTTTGTAGGAGTTGCCGCCCGCTTGCATAAATTATTGTTAAAAGACTATACTGTAGTTTTTTTTTGTTTTTTCCGACCGTGATGAACCGAAATTACCGGAGTGAATAAAAACCGATCCGACGACGAGGGTATTCTATTGTTTTACACTATCGGCCACGCATTATTATTATTTTTGTTTTCGAGCAATTTCCTGGGGGCCACACCCCGTTTACGAGTTTTGACGCATAATTGGATTCTGACATTCAACACGCGCGTGCCGTGTTCGTTATATATATATATATATATAAATACAAAAGTAAAAAAAAAACCTGACTATGAAAAACTTGTTTAAAATCGAAAATAAGAAAAACATCGTTTCCACTGCGATCATACGTGGTAGTATTAAAAAAATATTGTGTGCGCGACACATAAACGACGGCGTACACTTACCTGTGTGTACTTCAGGTGCAACACGGGAAAAGTTAGTGGGGGAGGAGGATAAAAAATACGGTTTCGTCGCAAAGTTTTCACGTCGTGCTTTTGTTCGAAATTGGAGGAAATAAATCCTCGGAACAGGAAAAAAAGTATTAATATAACCTCTTTTCAAATCTGGCAATTTCGACAAAACATTATTTTTACCCATAATCATAAAATACACTTTTACAAATACAACTTTTTATTTTATTGCATTTATCGTACTTATATCGATCATACTTATGGTGACCAGATATAGAAATACAAAAATAAGTACACATTTAAATATAGTTTTTCTTTCAAACCATATTTTGTAGGAATTGGTAATTATTGTGTACACATGTTATCTATATGGCGTATATCAGATGTCTCCGAAAACACAAGTTTTTACACAATAATAATTATCAGTTTTGAAGAATGTTGAACTTAAATGTTGAACTATAAATTGTGTTGTTACATACAACATTTACGAAAAACTAAAATTGATTTTCATAAATTCACATATACCTAATGAATATTCCATAAATAATTTCCAATTACAATACAATAAAATAAAATAAAGTGGCTCTAATTATCGTAAATCAACATTTATACACTGTAACATATTTTTTTTATTAATGTTTATCGTGGCACATGTTGTCAGTCACAGTTAAAAAAAAAATGCAAAATATTCGTATGACTGGGTTTGATTTGAACCCGGCAACGTCACGCAAAAAGAAAATTGTCGTCTCATTGCGCCAAACTAACATCGTTGAACGTTGGATTGAAATAATAGTAGATAATATCTAGTTCTAGTGTAATAACCGAAAATATTGAATTTTTAAAATACCAGACAAACTTTTCATCACGGATATGCCCAATTACTTTACTCGCCACGGTTACACCCTGTTACCATGGTTACAAAGTTACCATGGTTGTCATGGTTACAGGATAGGAGTGGGGAGGGATGAAAGGTACGTTAGGGTGGTAGGAGTAGGAGTGGAAGGTTTAATATTTCATATTAATTAATTTAAGAATCCAATATTTTCATTTTTGTCTGGCCCGTGAACTCTTTTTAATTGGTAAATATGGCCAAAAAGGTTGCCGACCACTGATCTAGTATAATAACCGAAAATACTGAATTTTCAAAATAGAATAAAATAATTAAAAAACTATTGATGTACGTGGAACTTAATTCACACCATCGTATTTAGCGTTGAAAAATGTAAAAGATGGCTGAAAAACATTTCCTACTAACTTTCTCCTATTTTTTTTTTTCTATCAAACCCTAGTAAAATGTTTAATTTTTTGTTCACTCAAAATTTTATTACACTAAAATATTCGCAGTGAAATTTATAAAAAGATGAACTATTAACTAATTAAACCACTGTATAATATAATATGATCATCGTTGTTTATCCTTTTATCAGTCGTGTAAAAAAAAAAAAAAAAAAAAATGTCCAAATATTTTTATGAAAAATAAATACTCACAGCCGTTAACAGATATAATCTCACCATAATTAAATATTCGAGACGACCGTAAATCAAGGAATAAAATCTGAAAAAATTGTAACTATATATGAATATTTATATCCTCACATATATTATCTATACGAACATAATTTATAACTTCAACATGATGAAGTAGTTTTTTTTTTTTATGTCGATGGTAATAACGTTTATTTAAAATTAAAATTCTTCACGTTTGAAGCAATAATATTTTAAAATTATTAATCAAGGGGCGTTTTATTGACGTGTTTTTTTTTTTCGAAATTTTTCCCGCACTCGAACGTGTTTATACGTAGTACGCAATTTTCATTAAAAATCTACACCTAAAATAAGATTACACATCGCGATCGATTGGATGTCGAGTAATAAAAATAAAACGCGTTTCGTTTGTTGGTTTATTTTAGCGATTATCGATTTCATTATTAAATTCCCACGGTGATCACGTCTGCTCGGATAAAATTTGTCAACGTTTGCAGAATACCTAGTAAAATAAAACTTTTACATAGGCGACCGGAGAGTGGTGAATAAGGTGGGAATTCCTGGATTTTTAAAATAGGAACTGAGACTGTATTGCAATAATATAATATAATACGGTCTTCTTTCTTTTTTCGCAAGATTATTTTTTAATCCACCAACACGATATAAATTATTACTTTACTTTGGTACAATAACATAAAATATATGAAAAAAAAAAAGCACCATAGGTATTCTTTGGTCATCGGGTGAGACTTGGTGGGTGTGTGTTATATTGTAAAGAAACGATAAATCATTTCTTCGATAAAACGATTTTAAACTGAGCTTCAGTTTATTCAAGATAATTTTACTTAAAAATGATAAAATTTGTTATGGTTATACAATTTTTTTATTTTTTACTCAGTCGCTTTTATTTCCCACAGTTAACTTAGAACAAGAAAAAAAAAAATGATTTCACGTACTAAAAATTTAAAATTAATAATTAATAAAGACACACAAAAAATAAATAAATAATAATAACAAATAAATTTCTACATGGAAAATAAAAAAAAAATATTCATCTGGAATTTTAGCAACTATTTGTTGTATTAGTTTAATAGTAGACCAAAGATTCTTAACCTTTTTATCCTGTAGACCACTTACCGATTTTTTCTGTTTTTCTTAGACTCCTTTGTATACTTTTTTACAAATCCATATTATTATATAGATTATCATATTACATATTATTGAACAATGGTACAGAGCCATTCACTTTTATAGAGTTAACTGAGGAGTGAAAATATACAAATGTAACACTATAAGTATTCGTATATTTGCTTAGCATAGCGAAGCTTCTAGTTTCTTCAATAAAACAATTCTGAGCGAAGCTTCAATGAATATACAATAAAATATCGATTAGATAAGGTATATATTTTAATAATGTAGGGTACTCGATAATTGCCTTTTCTTAAATATTTCTTTCAGTGTTTGAAAGCATTTTAAATCTTTAGTTGATTTACCAGAGAGATACCTTTTTAGATGGTCTTTGAGATTAGATGTTTTCATTGGACCATTGTTTAAAATTTTTTTGCATAAAAGGCGCATGGATAGGGGCTTATACGATAACGATGGAATGAAGCCAAACTTCCAGTAATCAGAATATATAACATATTGTGTTTATATTTTTTTTTTTTACATTCTGCCATGTTAACTAGTAAATATCGTTTGAAAAATTAACCGACTACTAAAACTTTGGAAACGTCTTTTTTTTTTTTTTTTATTTGCAATAGGAGAAACTACAAGAAGAAAAAATATGAAACAGCGGCGAATGATTGTCACGGGTTAACTAAACGTTCGTCAAGGTGATATCTTTCTCTGTTCTGGCTCGGACCAATATAATTTTTATTGGTCTCACTTATTAATCCTAAGACACGGCCTATAATGCAAAATTTGACTTACATATAACCGTACGTTTATATAAATATCATAAATACAAATACACGTGCTGTGCTCTTATTGAATCGTTACTTTATAGTCGTTAAATCAACAAAGTTATTAAATAAATTTATCATTTACATCGTCACGATACACATATTTTTGACAGTTGCCAAAAATAACTCTCGTGGACCCCTTTTTAATTATCATAGTACCCCATCCCCCCTGTTAACATAGACTCCTGTCTCCTTTGAATTCAGAATTAACCCCTGGAGGTTGATATAAACTACTTTGGGAACCTCTATACTAGATCCTCCATAAAACTTTATTTTCTTGTGCTAATTATGAATAGTGAATAGATGATTTAAGTTATGAAATTTAATATAATTACCTACTAAATAAACTGAATATTTTTGCTAGTATTCAAAAAATATTTTATGTGAATAGACAGTAAAATTACATTTAAAATTGGTATAATATGAGAAATATATGTCTGTGGCAGTACTCGAAAACGTTTTTAAAACGTTACAACTGTCAAAAAACAAATTAAATAAATGACGGAAAAATTTTACAAAAAACAGTAAGCGCTAATTTTAAAATATCACTAAATAAAACAGAATTATAAACGAGAATGTAGTAGATCAAAAAACAAAATAAAACGATAAAAGAAACAATTAAATAAACATAAAAGGCAACATATTAGTGAATGAAAATAGTCGTGAAATATGAAGTGATGTTAAAATTGTATTGTATTATTAGTTTTATTAACAATTATTATTATTAGTATTATTAGTTGTTTTATTATTATTATTTTTTTTTTTTACAAATTTGTCAAACCTATGTTGTTAATGTCGGTGCAACACGATTGCGCACTTTTTACCTTTTTTTTATTCTAGCAAACACAACACATTGCACACTTTTTATCTTTTTATATTTGAACAATCGTGTTGTGTTTTTTTCAGGTAAAAAGATAAAAAGTGTGTATCGTGTAGCGTCCGTTAATGTAGTAAAAAATTGATGGTGCTTCAATTTTCAATAACGTTAAACATAAAGAGTTATTAACATTTCTATTTCTAATAATAATAATCAGTATACAATGAATGACGTTTAAGCAGCAATAACGTTAAAACGAAGATTTTAGATTCTGAACGAAGTGAAAAAGTCAGTGTTTTTCAATGATGTTTATTATTTTTTTTATTTTTTTTTTCCTATGTACAACTTTTCGTATGGAAATACTTGTCCAAAAGTTTCGAACGGTAACTTTTTGAAATCTGATTTGCCTCTAGATTGTACTTAAAAGAGGTCATTTTTTGAATTTCTCAATTCTTCAAATATTTTTTTTGGAAATAACTACCCAAAATTTGACAAAAACGACTCGGAAACCATAATTTTTTGATCCGAATTTTATGAAAATTTAAACATAGATAGAAAATCATATGAAAAAAAATTTTTAGACATTTTTCTAACATTTTTTTTTCTCATTTATTTTTTATATTATCAACTTCCTTCGTTCAAAATCGTTTTATTGAATAAATGATTTATATTTTCATTAAAATTCAATACGCCAGTCAAGAGAATCCCACCCATCGTGCGAAGAACACCCTTAGTGTGAAGTGTGTCCGGCTTTTTTTTTTTTGTTTGTTTTTATTCGAGCCCGGTCTGTGGAGAACGATTTGGGAGAATTTATCAAGGTGTATTACAATAGATATAATTGCAAATGAGTCATTTTAGACGTATCTCGACTTTTTATCGAGGTAAGATAAAAAAGAAAAACCGGACATACTTCGCACGATGGGTTAGAATGTTAGAAAAATGTCCAAAATTTTTTTTTCATATTTTCAAAATTTTCTTGTGCCAAATTCTTTCTTATATTATTTTCTATCTATGTTTAAATTTTCATAAAATTCTGATCAAAAAATGATGGTTTTCGAGTCGTTTTTGTCAAATTTTGGGTAGTTTTTTCCAAAAAAATCATTGAAGACTTGAGAAATTTAAAAAATGACCTCTCTAATGTACATTCTAGAGGCGAATCGGGTTTCAAAAAGTTATTGATCGAAACTTTTGGACAAGTATTTCTATACGAAAAGTTGTACACAGAAAAAAAAATAAATAAATATCATTGTAAAAACACTCTTCACTTCGTTCAGAATTTAAAAACGAAAATCTTCTCATCCGAATATTGTCCACCTACGATCGATGAGTGAACCAACCCCCTCCCCCTACCACACATCAGTGTAATTTAAAATTTTATTCACCACAATATCGCGTGGAATAGCGCCGATTGATTTACTACGTATCGGAATCCTGGTATTTGTTACGAAACTAGTGTATCTGTGTACGTAATATATACGCGCGTATAATAATAATAATGCCCAATAACAGTACGGACTTAACGTGTTTATCGAAATTTAGTATACAAAACGGGTGTGCGGGGGCTCGACCGAGTAGGGACGCTCGCGCGCGCATAGTACACGATCACGTCTCCACGGCATACCGTATAATTACATCGAAATCAAAACCACAATTTATCCGGCGATATTATACATTATAATAGTGGTAATAATAATATTATTTCCCGTACGTATCTCGTGTGTGTGTGTGTATAATATTTTCTTACGAATATACTGTTTTTTCTATCGTTTTTTTTTTTTTTTTTTTTCACTCCGTCGTTGTATTTTTATTTTTTTCTACATAAAGTCCAATTTCGACACGGTCCGTGTTCCGGATAACGACGACAACGAGAGAAAAACCGTGTGTGTGTGTGTGTGTGTGTGTCCGTCATCACGTGTACGTACACACACACGCGTACTTATCATTACTATTATAATATGATTTTTTATTTTTTTCGTTCCTTTTCTTTTTTTTTTTTTTTTATTTAATACATTTCGGTCGATTTCAATAATTGGTTAGGTTAGACGCGTTATTATCCGTATAGAGAATATTCGAACGGGGAGGTAAAAAAAACACAAGATACAGAAATATAATATATTATTATTATACGTCATATTATATTTTATAACGTACGAAACACGCTTATGCCGTTGTTAATGGCGGCCGCGAGACCGAATCACGGAAATATTAAAATAATAATACGCCCGACGTACCTACCGATTTTTGTGGTCGTTCCTACGACCGTCTTTTTTTCTCGTTTCGTTCCCCTTCCCCCGTCTTCCCCTTTTTTTTTACCTTACCGTTCTTTTGCATTTTTTTTGCGGTACGTTTATTTTATTACTCCGTGCACAGAGGCCCGTCATATTTTGCACTATTATTATTATTGTCCGGGTGTTATGTGCTTAAACCGAACGTATTGTACGTACCAGTTATCGTGTTTAAACCGTAAAAAGCGAGATGTACTCCACACTATTTTGTATGGGATACTCTTGGTGGTCGTGTTTTGAATTTCTGAGGAAAAAAAAAAAACCGGTAGATTATTTCTTCAACACCACCTTGTTCGGGTCTTAATTTTTATTCGACTTGCGTGCGCGCGAATTAATACTATTCTGAATATACTACGGGAAAGGCTTTGGCGAAAACCATTGTAATTCCCGGGAGAAGACGAATTCATTGGATACGAGCGATTCGTGCGATGTGCACACACATAACAATAATATTACGTTGCGCTGTACGCACGCGATTCCCGAGAGAAGACATTTTCTTTCAACACACGTCATCGCCTCCGGATAACACGCTTCATACCTCGGAAGAATTTTCTGACACGTGTTGATGAGTTGACTGAGTTAGGTGCCGTTTGTGGAAAAATAATAAAAAAAAAACCATCAATACGCGTGCCTAGAGAGCCTGGATAATAATAAGAGAGTGGCCAAGTCGATGAACGTATTCTATTGGTTGACTATTATCACTGATTATGATGGGCCCCTTTAATCGTCCAAATTCAGTTTTTAAATTTATGGTATATTATCTTTTTTATGCTGTTTATGCTTTTATTGTTTTCCTAATTTTTTTTGAGTTTATTAAATAAGGGTTGTACGACACTTGGGCGCGAGATATTTGAGTGAAAAGACAATTGGGGCGCAGTAGGTATATAATATGGTTGCAAAAAAATTGTTTTTTAATTCAAATCATAATAATAATTTCATGCAATTTATTCTTAAAAATAATTAGCTTTAATTCATTCAATGATACCTATACCATTCAATTATATAATAATAAACACAAATATTAATAATTGAGCTGACTATCGTTAAAATTTTCAAAAATGTATTCAAATTTGTGAATATATATATATATATTTGTATTTAATGTAATATACACGGCGATCACTGTATTTGATGTGTAAATTGAATAAATTGTTCAATAAATAATAATAAATTATAAATGAAATAAAATAAAATAAATAGTAATACAAAAATATTGATATCGATGTTTGATCGAATGAGATAAATTATTAGTTGGTAAGTACTTATACGTTTTAATATAAACTCTAAAAATGTGTATTATTAATTAAAGACCACAAATCACAAAAAAAAAAAATATTCGCTCCCAATTGTCTTTGCGCTTAAAAGTCGGGCACCAAATTATCCGCACTTAAGTGTCAGCATACCTTAATTAAGATTATTATTAATTAAATTCAACACTTTAATTTAATAATTTAATACTTTTTTGTATAACTCATAAATATAATTAGGTACTAGATACATATAATTTGTTATACTACCTAAGTTTTAATCTATGAATTATAATTTTGTAAACCCATTCCAATTTTTTCAGTCTTAAAAATAAATTAATTAATATATTCTTAAGTATACATACTGATTAAGTATTAAATCAAGATTGGCAGAGACTGACCACCAGCCGTGGTCTTTTACTGAATTTTGAATTTTTATATTTTAAGATTATTAAGTTGACGATAAAATATGTCATTAAAATACATTATTTTTCATATTAAAAATATTAAAATTTCATATTAAAATTTCACTGTAATTTAATTTAATTTCTTAGAATGTCTGGTTGTTGTGATTATTATTGGTTGTACCAAGTAAAAATGATTTCACAATAAAATTGTTCCCAAAAGGCCCTGTATAGCTGTATATGATGGTTAAGTTCTGAGAGATAATTGGAAACCCACAAAATATCCGTGTCTTTGTGAAATGAGTTGTTTATATATTATTATGTAACACCTACGTAATTATATATACCTTTAGGTGACGTTATTTTATTGTTATTTTTTTCTAGTTTTTTATAAATGAATAATTGTATTTAAGTTTATTTTATCGATAATATTTTATGAATTTTTAGTAATGTAAATTTATAAATATAATATGAATAAGTGATACATTAAATGGTTATTTTAGCGCATTGTAATGCAATTTAAAGTGCTATAAAATCTCAACCTCAGTTATGAGTTACTATAGATGAGTGCAAAACTAAAATGGTTCAAATTTTTTAAAAAAAGCGAGAATTGTTTGGACTATTAATGGCTGCTGTCACACCAATGATTGGCCAATCTCTTATTATTTAGGCTCTCTTCGCGTATCTAATATAGTAAACTGAAAAAACAAGTACGTCGAAAGTAATGTTTTGAAGTGAGATAAAATCTTTAAACTACATACAATACGTTTTTATATCGATTCATGACTTCCACATATATATATATATTCTTCGCGTGATAGAAAATAGTTTTTATACTACAAAACGTGCTATTCCAACGGAGAAAAGTTATATGCTCGATAGTGTTATAACTATTTTCTACTCGGATCTTTTCGATTTTTTATTAGTTTTTCTTCTATCATTTAATCATTTCTCGGTTCTCCAATCGTATCCTTTTTATTTTAAAACATATTATTTCAGAAACAAAGTTTGGCTGCGTTTTTTTTTTTCTCCGCCTGAATCGTTTGTGAATTATGGATCATATATTTTAGCGCATGACAACTGTCGCATAACCCTCTTTTTCCATTTTGTTTCAAAACGACGAAGAGAGGGGACAATTCCGGCCTTATGCTACTGTTCGATTTCTCGTTTCGTAAGTTTGGCATTTCCAATTTAAAATTTCATATCGTTTTCCATTTCGCTGTACAACTGCCTTGTCAGAAATACCTTTGAATTCATTGAAGGATCACTTTTATATTTTTATGCGAAAAAGTATATATACGAGCGTTACACACACACACACACACACACACATGAAGCAATCACATAAAAGAAAAAGTACCACACGAGGGAATTTATGGAACATAAACACAAACCATTCAAGTGTCTAGAAATTAAAATATGTTTATGGAATATGATTTACGACGTAAATGTGCGTTTTCGATTAAATTTATTTTTTACCAAAAAAATAAATAAAAAATAACTACAAATCGCACACCGACGAAGACGATGTGAAAATATCTTATAAGTTAGTAATTGTATATTGCACGTGTCACCCTTGTATGAAAAAATTGAATAACGTTTTATTGTGTACAAAATTGTATTACACAAATCACGAACAGATACCACTGCATATTGTAATAAATTGCACTAATATGTTAACGTAAAAATATCGATGGTAAAGTTATAACAAATACGATACCGAACTATTGATGTTTTGGTTTTATTATAAAAATAAAAAATAAAATAATAAAATATAATATGTAACTAGGTAACTAGATAGTAGATACAATTATTTTGAAAAAAAATATTTTGATCGTTTGACCTTTAATTATTCCATTATTATTACTTACACACAACTTACAAGACCGCTATTTTGTTTCATACGTAAACAAAAAATTTGAATTAAAAACATTGAAAATTAGCAACAGCGCCTACTTAGATTGTTAAATATATTTCTAGTTCTGGATAATAAGACAGCGAACACGCAAAGTTTTTCAATTTTAATTTTTCTATTTAAATAAAATAATATTACAATCATAATAATTATTATACTATATACAAAATATTATGTAGATAATGCAAAACGATTGTATCCAAAATCTAACCTTATTGTCATGTAGACAGAAATTCCTATAAATAAAAAACTATAACTGCATAAATATGCAAAAAATTAAATCGATTACAATAGTTTTGAAAATATAAATAGTATCTGGATGAAAGAATAATCAATATTAAACATGACCAACTGACTTAACCGGCGAATGTGAACTATGTACAAAGATGACGTCATAAAATGTACCAGGTATTAGTGTTTTAAGATTTCGATTGGGGTAGAAATCGAATATTTTGAGAGCACAAAAATAAATTACCCCTCTCCCGCACCTATTAATTTCACTAAAAGTTCATTACCCTGCCCACACACCCCGTGACGTATATTCTGTACAAGAGATGTACTTACTCAAAAAAAAAAAAAAAAAAAAACCTGTTTAAACACTTTCACACGGCCATCCACCCACACACACACGCGCGCGCACACGCACGCATCACAAACGCCTACGGTCGTTGACTAGCGACCGTCTGCCTCAACAAATATTTTATGACGTTCGCCGACTTGCCACAAGCGGACCTGACCTCTTGTTCGTGCACCCGAAATAATATTCGGGTATACACGTGGTATCCACCAACACAATATAGGTAAACCGTACGGTAACCGGATCGCATGACGTTCGTTCAGGTTTGTGCAATATTCGCACACGTAGTCGGACACAGGCACGCGCAGATAGTTTACGTGGGATCACGCACACCTCGAATCAGTCCACTTTAAAACTAAACGAACTAAACCAAGAATTCGCCTGCTGTACGTATTGTAAGTATCAATTGATGAGTATCAAAACGATCCACTGCACATTTTTATGTCCCACGTTCCACCACCAATTATCTTGCAAATGAACCGTTAAGAAGATTAATGAGGTACACCAATGTAGACCCCAATTTTCAATTTTCAATTATTCTGTATTCTATATATCAGCGGTTCTCTGAGGGCACCGCAAGAACTTTTCAAGGGCACCGTGGCTCAAAAAAATATATATTTACAATTATTTAATGTGATTATTTTTTGTCCCCCCCCCTCAGTGTGAATGGTGTTGTTAAAATAATATGAATGGCATCCCTTCTTAGATAGTGCAAAACCCTTAGGCTTATACAGCTGATTACAATCTGATTTGATCTACTTAACTTCAAACCTGATGCTAAAGTTTTCCTTCAATAGCAATTCGTACGCAGAATTATGGCTATATTTGAAAAATAATAAGGTTTAAGCAAAACCACTAATGTCAGCCTCCCTACTCAATGCTGAATACAGCCTCCGACTCTTGTTGTTCATAATAAAACCTGACATTGTTAAGCAACCACGTACAATAATTAGTCTTTAATTGCATTATTTGCGTTTATATTTTTTTCAAAATTTTTTTTCTGAACTTGAAAATGTACTTGCTATAAATATATTGATGACCTTCATTTTTAGCTTAAAAAAAAATCTTTTCGGGGGCAGGGGGCACCGCGAACGAATTTGATCCAAAAAGGGCACCACTGAACAAAAAGTTTGGGAACCGCTGCTATATATTATTAAGTATATTGTTAAGTTCTTTTTGGTGTTTTCTCTAATGTTAAGATTTCCTTGTATATTATATATTCAACTATCCAATGTAAATATTTAATTACAAACTGTACATGTTCACGTTAAAAAGGGTCTTGCCCGTAAATAAAAATAAAATAAAAATAAAAACTACAAATTTTTCGACAAAATATAAACTGATTTATTAATTTGTTTAATCACGCACAAACGTCACACAAAATCGAATATATTCAATTAGTTTGGGTAGAACCGAATAAAAGTTTTGGTAAAAAAAATTGCCAGCAGGCTGCAAAAATCTTAAACTAATCGACGTTGACAGTTTTACACTCGTACATTAAAGTGGTTCGTAAAGTACAATATATAGTGGAGAGCGCGTCGAATAATAATTTTCACATCCGGTACATCTGTTTTGTATAATGTTACATAATATTTATGCTGTACGGAATAATCCGTTGGCGCATTGTCCCGTCGTTTCCGTGAACGAAATTAATTTTCAATAAAATGAAAAAATAAAAGATCAATAATAATAATAATAATAATAACAATCAATGTGATATTATACACGCGAGAGAGTCGTAGAAATTCGACGGAGACATCATATCCGGCGGGGGATTCACTAGTGCCGAGCTGTCGAGAATAATATTGTTTTCGCCGAAAACGCGGTCAAAATATTTTTATCTTTCGAATCGTCCCTACACACGTGTACCTACGCCCGCGTTTTAATTTCAACCGTCGTTGTGCGAACACGTTTCGAAAAGGGCTGTAAGACGCGCTCTCGTACACGGCTATTTACTATATTGTTGTAATATCACGCACCGCGCGCCGGAAGGATTTCACTGAAATTCAATACGCGAACGGGTATAAAATATTATAGGGGTGACGATGTACGGACAAAAGAGGACGTTTGGACGAGTTCTGCAACTGCCTGTATTATATTATAATACGCGTGTGCGCACACGAGGCTGCACACCCCCTCGCGTTAACTGTTCACGATTTCGTAAGTTTTCTGCGAAAATTCGTCGTATATCACGTACACGTGAAGAGTCGGTAATCGTCTGAGAACGTCCCCTATACTTCTCTCTCTCTCTCTCTCTTTCTCCCTCTCTCTCTATTTATCTATTTATCTCTCTACACGTATACGTGTATATTATTGTGCACAGCTTAAACTACTATTTTAACGTGGTCGAAGGGACCAGTCAAAACAGAAGTCTCGTCCGCTACGCATTCGCATCGTAGATTACAGTAGTAATGATAATACTCAAAACGCCTCAATTGCAATTTTCAAATACAAAATGTTCATCACATCACCGATTAATGTTGGTTTTTCACCCAATACTATAATACTATTTAGACTACATACCGTCACCTTGTCAGGTATAAAGTCATAGACGGATCATACGTTTTCGGTTGTAATTATCATTGATGTAACTAAGAACAAATTTGGGGAGTAGGGGAGGATTAAATTGCGGTTAACTTTCCTATATAAACACCAAATTACTAAAATTTTAGTAACCCGGGTGTTCAGAAATTATTCATGACATAAATAAGGGACTGGTACTTTTTAGTTTTTCCAGTTCCAGTTCGGTTTCCGGTTCTCAATTTTTTTTTTTTTAAAGGTTCTGGTTTCGATTCTAGTTCTCGTTTTTTTAAAGGTTTTAGATTCCAGAACCAGTACTTGAAAATTATTTCAAAATATTTCAACATTTTAAAAATAAAAATGAAATTTATAGTTTTTGAAAAGTCTGATATTTTCCTGGTTAAAATAAGGGTTTTAGGTTCGGTTCCGATTATTTGAAAACGGAAAAATTTGGTTTCCGATCAAATCTAATTGTTTAATTTAAATAATTTAATTTAAATCCAATGGTTTAAGGGTTGTTAGGTTCTAGAACCAGTTCTTTCCGGTTCGGTTCCAGTCCTTGCTTAAACACCCACATGTCTCTTTTTCAACCACTGAAAGTTCGATAATACAAAAATGCATTGTAGCTGCGGATGCTAACCGATGGTTCGTGAATAAATTTTAGTGGTCCACAGAAAAATAAAAAAAATCTGGACATTATTTTTATTTCATTAACATTACAGCAGATGTACTATTATTAAATCATAAATCATAATGTATAACATAAATAAATTTCGACCTACAACGGTTTCAAAACAAAATTCCTGCGTTCCTGTTCAAGACCAAGTTTTCGGCTGCATATTAAAAATGAATACAATTTTTTGATTGATAAAGCAATAAAAATGTATGGATTTCTGTTTGTGCAAAAACAAAAAAAAAAAAAATATATATCCTTTCCGCCTTCCTCTCCGTTAATTTTTTTATATATTTATTCAGAGTTTTTGTAAAAAAATTTTTCCCGTTTTGTACATCAACCGTCCTACGTCACTGTTTCTCATCGACGACGCATTTTTGTGATTCGTGGGCGAGTGACCGTTTTTTTATTCTTATTTGATAAGCGCAATTTTAACACGTTATTGCCAAGACACCAACGGTATAATGCCATGTAACAAACAAATACCTCCGAGGCCAGTGATGACGACCCGAATTTATTATTATGGTGTTGCGATTATCGACACGGACCATTATAGGCTACGGGTTTGGAACTAAGCATTTTCGCTCGGATTCACAATATTGATCTTAAACGCCGCGTGTGTGTGTGTCCGGAAATCCACAATATTGGTTTAAAATATACCACGTGCAATAATGTATTATAATAAGATGGAAATCGCAATCGTCATTAGATGATTAATTCAAAGCGTCGAGTCAAAGTTTCGTTTTCGCTCGATTGTACGACGTGAAATCGTCTACCGAATGGGACGTTTTTTTTTTTTCAGAATATTTACTACACCCGATGAGAACGATAAAACACTAAAAATATCCAAAAAAAAAAATCGCTTTTTCCATATTACTGTGTTATGTTAATTTATAATGTATTATTTATGAATGGTACAATAAACTGCGGTGACTGGGAAAAGTGGCAACGCCAAGCGTCCCCCTGCACCTACCCCAGTCTTTGATTCCAAAGCGAGAGTATAAAAAAAAAAAAAACAAAAACAAAAACGTGTGGACATAAGCGGTCCGTGGTAAAAATAAACAAATTTCAAAAAGGTCGCAGATGCCGTGCAACAATCGGCGCTGAATCTCCCGTTGGCCGAGAGTTTTTGCGGGAAAACAATATATACGTACAACACAAGGCCGATATCGCGATAAAAATGGTAATTTGATCAATTCCGCCCGTAGTACAAGACAAAAAAATTGACACGCGCCCGCATATAATTTACACAGCGATCGGTACAGAGATCTCGTGAATTTGGAAAAAAAAAAAAAAATGATAAATACTAATAATAATGATTTTCTAATATATTCGTGTTTTCTCTATAACGCGTTTTTGAACTAAACTTAGGTAAATGACCCCACACGTGCAGACGCCACTTAGACATAATTGAATATTACGCGGCGGCACCGCTATTTTTCATTCGAATTCATTAAATTCATTCAAGAGAAATAAATTCGCTTAAAAAAATGTATTCTTTGAGCCAACTTTTATGAAAATTGTACTACTTACTACAAAAACACGCGTGGAATCTTTTGGTAAAAGACAATTTCAACCGGACTAAGAGTTTTATGAGATTTTGATTGAAAAATCTGGAAATACTTCGCACCATAGGTATTCTTTATAGTTCCATGGGTGGGATTTGCTAGGTGTGTTAAATTTTAAAGAAACGATAAATTTTTTTTGACAAACACGATTCTGAGTGGAACTTCAGTTTATACAAAAAAATTTCACTTAAATATTAAATAAAGTGTATTTTTACAACAAAAAACATTTATAATACTTTTTGATTAGCCAGTTTTATATTCTTCTATTACTGGGAATAATAATAAAAAAAAATGTGTTTTTGTTAAATATTGCATAGTTTTTCCAAAATTGTTGAAAATCTATTAAGAATTTCAAAAATAACTTCTATAAATTTCCGTCTAGAGCCGTACTATAATTTTAAAAAATGTCGGTAAAAACTTTTGGACAAGTATTTCAATTCGCAAAAATTTATAATGTATATTATAGTTTACATTCAGCAAAACCTCGATTACTCTAATCAGGTTAAGGACGAAAAAAAAAAAATCAGTTATAGAAATTATTTTATTAGTATGTATAATATTGAAATCCAAGGCATTCTTTTCAGCTTTCGAAAATTGGACACACATACACACTCACACATTTAATTTAGGAGTATGAACGAGAGACATAAATACTATTAATGTCATACTTACCATTCTTTGTAAATCATTCATAATTGGTTTATCTATACCTAACTCATTAATATTTAGTCTACCGGACGGCGGCACTTGGCCACAATCGATATGTAAGTAAAGTATAATAAAGTAAAGTGAAGTAAAGTATAGACGAGAAAGCCGGACATATTCGCACTAAGGGTATTCTTCGCTCCTTGAGTCAGATACTCTTGGTGGGTGTTTTGAAAATTATGACTTTTATTGTTTATCATATTATTTACTTCGTTCAGAAACGCATTATCGAATAGAATCTATTCGATAATCATCTGATGATTTATCGTTTCTTTGAAATTCTACACACCCACCAAGAATACCTGACCCGAAGAGCCAAAAATACTCGTGGTGCGAACCTAGTATGTACGGCTTTCTTTTTATACTTTACATACTTACTTTTCGCTTTACTTTACTTTACATTACTTCAATTTG
The DNA here is from genome assembly GCA_025469315.1 of Stegophylla sp. TES_Ste_2020. NCBI lineage: Eukaryota > Metazoa > Arthropoda > Insecta > Hemiptera > Aphididae > Stegophylla > Stegophylla sp. TES_Ste_2020. Next base: position 3,763 of record JAIPRM010004864.1, on the reverse strand, counting down.
CATTTGTATTTCAATGTCTAAAATATTGGGAAGAATATGGTGTAACATCCTGACTCCTAGCTACGCTTAAGCATGAATGCTATGAATTACAATGGTACAATAGACCCAGATATGGAACAGATTTCTTCCCGGATGTACATTTTTTATGTATTTCTGCACAATTACCGAATGAAATCAATATCGTACTCGAACAGAGACAGAAACTGTTTAACTCGATTGTAAGAAACAGTTTAACTTGGACCCTCTGTAACGGCGTTGAAACCTTTGATGACCGGAAATTGTCGGTAATTCAGGTAGAAAGTTACATATGGCACGTCAAAAGTCAAAGTTACCGTTGAACGAACCGGAAGAGTGGCTAAGCCTAGAAGTTTCAATCGTAATCCGTACGCAATCGTGCGATATCCTTAGTTACTTGCGCGAGGCAATAGATCAATTGCCTCGTTTATTTTCAAAAATAAAATGCCACGAATCGAATTCGTCGAAAATTCACAAATTTTTATCTCTGAAATGTTACGTACAAACGAAAAAAACAATATTTTATTCACGAATAAATATCATAAAAATGCAACTTTAAATAAACACACACACACGTGTGTTTGAGTAATCGGCAATAAATAGAACTCTTTGAATAATTCATTTTGTGACATAATTTTGTACCGAACAAAATGTATGACGTACGAGTTTATCTATGAAATGTATCAACATGTAACGAACGTTAAAACCATATTATTCCCAGTATTTTTAGAAATTTGTTTTATATTTTTATGATCTGATCGCTGTATTGAAATTCGTTTTGAAACTGTTTGATTTCCGTCGCTGACATAAAACAATTCCAATACTGAAATATTCACATAGACGAATATAGATACAATTTTTTCGATTTAAATATATTAATCTATACTAATATACACTATATATGTACCACGTAGAAGTACAGTAAGAAAGAATTTTTATAAACTTAACAAATCTTTCACGTTGAATTAATTTTTCATCGTCCCCCCTCCAAACAGTGCTTTTCTGTCTGCTATATTAATATATAGTAGACATTATTTCTATCGATATAATTATCGATAGAAATAATTTTCAGGTTAGCATTCTTGTCAGGGTAAGCAAAGGAAAACAATTTTTCATTTTAAACAAAAAAATCAGTTTTTTATTCATTTTCTTCATTTTTGTTCAAACATGCTTAAAATATATAGAAAACAAATAAAATAAAAAATATTTGTTTTAATAAACTTTAAGATGACATTATGAAATATATATATTGCTGATAAAGAACAACAGTTATTTACTTAAAATATATCCTATAATCTAATCTAAATTATTTTGTATAATCGTGTTTTAAAATTAATTGAGAGCAGAAATACTTTGTGTGGAAAGTCAAATTAGATAATGTAATTTATTGGTTTAGTATGCCGTATGTGTATGTAAATATTTTTTCATATTTTCAACAAATATTTAATTGGTTTAACATCTGAATTTCTATTAATTTGATTTATAATAAAAATAATTATATGCGAGCGTTAAAGGAATAATTAAAAATTGAAAATATTATTTTTTAATCAAATTTTTTGGAGACGGTAAAAAGAAAAAAATAGTATTTAAGGTCCTTTATCCTGACTAACTGTGTCGAGTAATACATTGAGTCTATCGATTTTAGTATTTTATAATTTTAAAATATGTTAATAAAATGCCAAAAGCGAAAATTTTCAACACCAGTCGGATCAAAAGTTACATATCCAAATATGGTGAAATGTATGTGCTTTGAATGGGAATATATTGTTTTCTAAAATATTTGTAGTTAGGGTATTACAAAATAACAGAAAATGATTAACAGTTTTACAAAATATGAAAACTTATTGATATATTTGTGGTGTTTAACGACTCGGTGATCAACAATAATTAAAGTTTAATCAACTTCTACCAACTTTATTAAAAATCAATACAAATAAAAGGTGAAATCTTCTTTTTTATAGCTGGTTTCTTTTTTTTTTTTTTTTTAGAGCATATATTAAGGGCATATTTTGGTAATTTTTAGTGCATTACTGCACATATTTTTAATATTATGTTTTCAGGGCATAATAATTGTTGGCCCTACTTATTATATTCGGAAATATGTCTTAGGAATTTAAAATCAAACATTAATTTTCAGAATGTTCAGAGGCAAACACCCGACAAGTTACTCGGAAATTTTTTAATTTTCTGAATTTTTAACCCTAATATTATTTTATTAAAAATAGTTGGTTTAAGAATCGATCTCATTATCGCTTGCATATTATGGTGATAAGACTATAACAGCAAAAACCTAAAAATTCGTCATACAACGATTTAAAAAAAAAAAAATTCCTCGTTCCTGTCACTGATCCCGCTTGAGCCATCTACTCTCCTGCTCGCGCTTTCTACAAAACACGATCGTACGTGTAATTTAGATCCTATTTTCGTCATCTATCGTTATTTTACGGAAATCGAAGCGCATTGGTTCAAGTAAATCACTTTAAATGCTCAAAATATCCAAGTTATCGATTATTCCAAAAATATTTTCAAAACTAATCAATAATACTATTACCCCTTTATGTAATCAAATATTATCAAACAACCAACATGGTTTTAGACAAAATCGTTTTTGACAATAACAAATTTATGTATATTTAAACACGAAATTCTGGATTCATTTAAAAATCAATCGCAAACTGATGTAATTTACACCGATATGGAGAAAGCCTTTGATAGGATAAATCATAGATTATTAATTAATAAACTAAAAATGTATGGATTTACTGAACCACTTACGTACTTGGTTTTATTCTTTCATTTCTGATCGCACTCAAACTGTTAAATACGAAAATTATCTTTCTGAACAAATCCTTGTTACTTCCGGTGTTCCTCGAGGAGATCATTTATCTCCTATATTATTTTGCATGTTTATTAATGATATATCTGATGTTATTTCTCATTCAAAAATATTACTGTTAGCCGATGATGCAAAAATTTTCAAAAATGTAAATTGCTCAGATTATGCTGTTAAACTACAAATAGATGTAGATAATATATATAAATGGTGCAAACATAACGATATGAATTTAAATTTAAATAAATGTTCTACAATTACTTTTTCATTGAAAAGGATGCCTATTAATTTCAATTATTCTTTGGGTGATACAATTCTACTAAGAGTATCTACAGTACATGGACCTTGGGGTAAAATTTGATTCTAAACTTTAATTCAATGACCCTGTACTCTATATTAGAAATAAGGCTTCTGCAAAACTAGGTTTTTTAAAACGCACTTGTCGAATGTTTAGAGACGAATCTGCCTTAAAAATAATATATTGTTCATTCGTCCGTTCTCATTTTGACTATGCACTCCTAACCTGGCATCCTTATTTAATAACACACATTTAAATAAAATTCAAAATAACTTTATTAGATTTTTATGTTATCAATGTTTTGTTTTTAGATCTCCTCATTTCGATTATAATGTTACAATCCGTTTTTTTCATATGCAAACAATAGAACAGCGATTTACACAAATTAAATTAAAATTTTTATACAAATTACTAAATAATATTATAGATTGTCCTGAGTTACTACAAAATATAAATTTTAAAATAAATCCAAAAAACTGCCGGCATATAGGTTTATTTTATAATGAAGATTGTACAACAAATTATTTGCGAAATTCACCATCCAATGTTTGAATGTCTGCAGGAAATTCTATAAAAAATGTTGATTTTTTTTTTGTAAATCTTTAAATATTTTCATG
>JAIPRM010004863.1:0-21865 GCA_025469315.1 Stegophylla sp. TES_Ste_2020 | reverse complement strand
GTGCACGGGTTCAGCACTTCGTAAAGCAACCTCTGTATAAGTTTTATCTGTTTGTACGGGCTAATTTTTGAAACGGATTAATCGATCTTGGTGATATTTAGACAGGACGGTAAAGTACTTTGGTAACCATGACAACACTTTGATCTAAATAAACAAAAATGTAGTTTATTCTGTTTATATGGTCATATATATAAACGGACATTTTTTTTCGGGCAACGAAGTGCACGGGTACAGCCAGTATAATATAATATTTAAAAATATGTGAAATTTGAATCAAAATTAAGTGTTTTAAATAAGAGAAAAAGCCCTATTTATTATAATATGATATAAAAATCCATTGAAACGTTTTTTTTTTTTATAACGAGAAAAACGACGCGGACACTAATAAATAATTATTATGTTGCAGGAATTTTTGAAGTCATTACATCACGCGCGGTGTTAAAACGTACCGCCATCAATGAAAAACACGTCATAAAGCTGCCGAACGTTTGAAAAAAGTGAGTAATTTACAATTTAATCCAATAAGATAGTGGTTCCCAAACTCTTTTTTCCCAAAAAACCGGTAACCGGTATTTTTCAGACCTGGTATTAACCGGTTCTAGAACGTTTATTTTTTAAAATACCAATACTGGAACCGAAAAACCCAATAGACCACAGTCTCTGACAGCAATTTCTGATTCAAGAAGTTATTGTTTGTCAAAACTTTTAGACAAGTATTTCTACACAGAAAACAGTATACAAAAAATAAAATAATAACAAACATCAATGCGTAAAACACTAGTTTCTTTACTACACTCAAAATTTAAAAACAAAAATGTAAATCGTCTATGTTTACAAATCAATAAAATAAAAACATGACACTTCATGTTGTAAAATAAAATTTATAAATCAGTTTTAACCTCGTTCTTTCAGAAGAAATTATTTGAGTTAAGTTATCAATGGATGTTTATAAATACTTTTCCTGAGATTTTGGAGGTGGAAACCCTGAAACGTACGTGCCTGATCGAAAAAAAAAATCGTGTCTATCAATGAATAATAACTAATTGAACACTTTGAGTACCACTTTTTTTTTAATCAATACGAAATCGTGCCCAAACAATATTAACGACGCGCGTGACACGACGAGAGAACGTGAAGAGACACGTTTATCACTGAAAACTGTGAACGTTCGAGCTTGAGCTTGAGTGTATGCAAGTTTAATGTCGTATTTACATTATTATTCCCGTAGTGTTTTCGTTTGAAATATTTATTTTAAAATTTTTTTATTAAAACTATTATTTAATATATTGCATCACAATTTTTTGACATTTTTTTCAAAAAATTATTATTAATAAATTCGAAGAATTTTAATCATTTCAAACTTTAGTGTGTACGAGACGTATAAAATTCATCTATAGTAGTAAAAAAAATTTAACACCAGTACGTAATATGATGACGTCTTATTATCATTTTTATCGAAAAAATAATTAAATCTGGTTTTGACGGTAGCTCAGCATTATAGTTTCTACAAAGGTATAAAAATACAAAAATAGATTGTCAATCGCAAAAAAAAAAATACTTAGAAAATAAACTATCGGAGAATTTTAAATTTATCCGTTCTACATTAAAAAAAAACTGTCGTTATTCTCTGTACTATTGTTGTCTATCGCAGAAAGTATGACACAAAAAAAAAATTATTCAAATCATATTTTTACACCACTTTCTAACATTCGAGTGTCACCTCGTGTTCGACGCTTTTACAGGTACTCCTATTGTTCTAGTAATAACGATAACGAAATATTATAATAACTATTCAATTATACTTTGCTAGATTCTAAGAAGCAGAACAAAGAAGGTAGTGTCTTTGCAATGATGTTTATTTTGTTCTCCTTATCTAAATGATTTCTACTGTAAAATAGGGTGACCGACCATACGTCCTGTTTTATACAGGATTTCAGATCTGTGTCCTGTTGTCCTGACAAACTTCTCTCAGGACGCTTTTTGTCCCGTAATTTCAAGTCTGTCCCATATTAATCCCGTTTGTTGACTTACTTTCGATTTAAAAATTTTTAAATGAAATTATTGAATAAAAGAATCTAGAAATCTTTTGGATAACATTAGATCAATATTATAATCGTAAAATGAATTAACAAGTTTTTTTTTAGAAAGTAAAGTATACAATATGCATGAATAAAAGATTTGAAGAAATTTTAAAAAGTATCAATTTAGTTTCACTATGTTATTTTATGTGTTTAAATTTAATCTATAATAGGTAGTTTAAAAATTATACTTTTGTCGCGATTCGAAAACATATATATATATATGTATATATATATATATGTATATAATACTTATTTATTTAAAAATATTTTTGTACTGTATTTTGTTTTCTTAAATATGGTCACCCAACTGTAAAATGAGACTAAGCAGTATAATTCAATTTATAAAAGACAATTTTACTTGAAAATTATGAAGTCTACTATCATCACAAAAAACAACTTTATTTTTACTCTGTCAGTTATATATATTCTACTAATAGAAGGCTAAAGAAATAAGAAAAACATGTTAAAGTGAAAAAAAATCTAAAAAAAAAAATTTCAAAAATTTTTTTCACATTCTAAACATTTACTTTCACCAAAATCAATCTATGTTTAAATTTTCATAAAGTTTATATGAAAAGAAATTTAATGGCAATTTGTCAAATTTTGGATAGTTTTTTTTTACAAAATTTTTGAAAACTATTGGAAAATAACTTAAAACTTTTGGACAAGAATTTCTTTATGAAAAAGTGGAAAAAGTGATTACAAAAAAAAAATAAATTGACATGATTATAAAAATACTAGATTTTTCTCTCCACTCAAAATCTAAAAAATATATATTTAAAAAAATTTCACTCTCCTAATTTAGTTTTAGAATTAAGGTGGTACGCGTATTAATTATACAAAAATGTCTTTAGTGGTACTCAGGGATATAAAGGTTGGGAACCCCTGATTTAGAGTAATTTTTAATTCTGTTGGATCGGTTCGGTATCTGAAATCACCACTTCTGGGTCTGCGCACGCGTCATTCGCGTTATACGGTTTTAACGAAGTGACATTTTTGGAGTGTTGCAGTGCTGACGAACATTTTCAAAAATGTTATTCCGACGACGACGGTAGAGATAAAATAGTATTAAGTATTACATATATACATTTTTTTGCGCGTCTCGAAAAAGTCGTTTTTAAAAGACACATACGTCATTACGCGTGACTCACACCGCACACACTGGAGAACAAACACAAAGAGACGATTCGTTGCGAAATGATAAAAATAATAATATGTCGTTTCGTATTCCACGTGTGTATACTACCGGCACCGATTTTACATGCGTTTTTCCGATATATTAATATTATCTCTGTAAATATGTGATTTAAGTCCCTAGCCCTAGGCCTATTACGTTGCAATCGTCAGATAAGTACAACAAAGCCACCATCGACATTAACGAGCTCGGCGATTAATCACGTGATGCTAATACTTCCTGTGGGACACACCACTATTGCCGTATCCGAGACACGATTACGGATAATATGATAATAATAATAACCGACCCGTTTGTATTTAATGTTCGTGTAACTTCCAGAGATGCGGTACTATCTCGACACGGTCAACTCCGAACACCTGGTGCGCAACAGGTCAATGCAGCTCAATGGCATATTTAGAAATGTACCATAAGGGGAGGGGAGGGGAGAATTTAGATCATTTTCCTGACACTAACCCTCCCTAACACACTATGTTTAGTAGGCGATACTCTAAAACAAGAGTTCTCAACCTGGGGCACGCGCCCCCTTAGGGAGGTGGCACAAAATTTCAAGGGAGGCGTGAAAATTCATTCACATGAAACCACATTTCACTACAGAACACGAAAATGTTGTTTATAATGATCTATATTTTGTTTTTTTATTATTTTATAATAAAAATTAATTTTTATACAATGAGATCAATATCATATTTTTGGTCAATTATAAAAAAAAATAAATATTTTCTGGGGAAAGGGGCAATTGCCCGACTTGCCCTCTCCAAAAGACGCCCCCCATTACAGATAACTAGAATTGTGTCTAGACGAAAATAAAGATAACTAAACCGAAAATTATCTAGATATAGGATAAAATACAATACATTTTTACTCGGATAACTTTTCTAAGTATTTTCCAACACTGTAAATGACGCGTGCCGCCGATTCCCTTGGAATGAAAAGGTCGCTAGTGTTCTCGGCGACAATGACGACTGATTCTGAGACGCCCGGAGCCTGAGCGAAAGCAACACGGCGAGTGTGATTAATGAAGACGTGTTGAGGAAAAGGCGCGGGAAAAAAACGCGCGAGCGTGGCGGAAAGAGAAATGGAGAGAGAGAGAGAGAGAGAGAAAAAAGAGGAATTGACAAGTGAGTTTTAAGGGTCAGTAAATATTTGTGAGGGGTGAAAACGTCGCTGCTATCCGGTCGCCACCGAATAAAAGGTTAATTATCCGTGAGTAATCAAACAGAGAATTTCACTATAATATAAACGGTGGGTGGGAGGAGGAGAGGAGATATTTTGAAATCTACCGGACAAATACACGGGCAATAAATCAGTCGAGTCGTTATTTTGCTCTTCTTTATTTTTTTCCTCCGCGCGTTCGGCGACGGCGGTAATGGATTCCAGTGGATTTGACGATTACATTTCAATTAGAAACGGCGAAATAATATTTCTTTTTTTTTTTTTAGATTATGAACGAAGTGAAGAAGCAAGTGTTTTTACAATGATGTTTATTAATTTTTTTAATTTTTAATTTTTTCTGTATACAACTTTTCGAATGGAAAAGTTTCTATTAGCAACTTTTTGAAACCGGATTTGCCTCTATATGGTACTTTAAAGAGGTCATTTTTTGAATTTCTCAATTCTTCAATTTTTTTGAGAAAACTACCCGAAATTTGACAAAAACGACTCGGAAACCATAATTCTTTGATCCGAACTATATGAAAGTTTAAATATAGATAGAAAATAATATAAGAAAGATTTTAGTGCAAAAAAAATTTTGGAAACGTGAAAAAAAAATTTTGGAAATGATTTATCGTTTCTTTAAAATTCAATACACCCATCCAGAAAATCCCATCCGATGTGTAAAAAACACCCAGATGAGTGAAATACTTTTTTTTTTACATCTTAAATACCTAATTTGTAAAATAATAAAATTGTTGTGTTTTTAGAACATTAATATCTATAATATGTCCTAGTCATAAACATAAAACAGTATAAACTAATTTTTGTAAGTGATTTATTTGGAACTGCAAATGCTAATGATTGAATATATCACCTCCTAAATGTACAATAATATTTAGAAACCACAAAATCGTATTGCAAACGTCTTACTGTACACATAATATTATGTAGGTACTTCGTTGGGAGTTATATAAGAAAAAAATAGTTTTATACAAAAATTAGAAAAATTAGATAGTAGATTGTACTACTGAAAATACAAATTTTGAATGTTTTTGACATCCTTAGAATCAACATGATGTACAAAAACGTTGCGACAGTGTTCAATTTGAAATGTTGTTTGTAAATTACGGTCAAACAGAAGATTATAATACCAAATAATTAAAGATTCGATATTATTTTTTAGGATTTTTTTTTTTTGGGGGGGGCATGGCTCAAGACCCTCCCCAAAAAGTCACAACTGCTAATATAACTATTTTTATTTGTGCATTCTTTGTTTCGACTTTTATGCGTAGCGTTTAACGTGTGGCGCATCAAGGGTGACAATTTTTACAAATAAAAAAACGAGACATATAATTTTGGCTTTACTCCAAAAGAAAACCCATAAAATTATTTGGTCGTTTTTTTCATTGTAACAAGTTATATAATATATATTCTTTGTTTTCGGTTTTACTTGTTGCTAACTTTAAATTTTGTTGTGATTTTAAAAACATTGGTCGATATTTTGGATATTTTTTTTTTTTTTTTCAGAGTAATGGTAAATTTTAATGTGAACATTTCATAGTATTTTGCATTTCAATTTATTGTATCATATTTTAAAATTGTCAATTATTGTGAATTATATTTTAGAATCTGAGTGGAACAAAGAAGCTAGTGTTTTTACAATAATGTTGATTATTTTTATTTATTTTTTTCTACGTACACTCTTTCGTATAAAAAATTCATACAACTCATCTCATGTCTTAATAAAAAATATGTAATATTATGTTAATAACGTTTGGGCAAAACAGTGTATACGAGTTTTGTCGACTAGGAGAAATTTAAGTATGTGTACAATGTAACAACGCTGTTGTACTAAGTCAAGTACCTTCGTAGAAATAATGGCAACGTTACGCGAAAATCGTATGTAGAAACTCACGGAGTTGTGTTGAACTCGCGGAATGTAACTGCACTGCGACGTCTATAAGTTTTTACTATCAACGACAATCAAGTGGTTCTCAGATTTTTCTTGTTGTCCGTGTTTTGTTTTCGATCCGAAATTGTTTATAAATACAGTATGTAAATCATCAATTGGAAAATTTCGAAAATAGCCACTTTGTAGAATTACTTATAAGTTACTCAGGGAAAAAAAAAACAATTTTGAAATCGGTTGAATTTTGAATGAATGAGAGCATTTTATTTTTCAAAAAACACAGCAAATTTTAAAATTGTATGATTTTGAAAATTTTAAATAGATAACTAATAATATGATATTAGGTAATGAAGTACACACAACTCATTAATATTTTTTGTAATATTTTTGTTTATTTTTTAAAAATGTTCAAAATGCCCCCCATTGACTGCTTTTATACAACCATGATCTTTGTAATGAAATTATGCATGTAATTTGTTGCGTTTTTTGAAAAATAAAATTCTCTCATTCATTTTTTTCCCCTGAGTAACTTATAAGTAATTCTACAAAGTGGCGATTTTTGAATATTAAAAAAACATTTTTTGGTGGTTTTGAATTTTGAATTTTTTCAACCAGGGTAAAAGATGGGCAAATAAGTCACATATTATGTAAAAAAAAAAAAAAAAACAGAACTTCAATATCTGCATTATATTAGGAATAATAACTACTGACTTTCCAATTAATTTACATACTACAAATACGTCACACACCACTATTCAATAATTGTTAGACTTGAATTTTAGACACAATTGAAATATTTGTTTCCACCTCCAAAACCGCGTTCGTTCGGTTTATACATTTGCGGAATGCGCATTGTTCGTTTAAGCTTTTATGGAAATTTACGGTATAAATTTCGTATTCACGTACGCGTCGCTTCGATTAAGTCGAAATAAATGGAACTTATTGTGTGTAAACTCAAACAGTTTCAAGAAAGTGACGGCGAAACACTTAGTTGAGTAAACATCCAAATCTAATCAAAACCAAAATAAGAGTAAAGAGGATAAAGTTACAAAAACAACGAAAATTTAAATTAAAACTACAATTGGTAGAACTGTTTTAGCGCCAAATAAGTCATTGAATTATTCCATTTTTTTCATTCTTTGAACAATATTTATAGTTGATAACATTACTATAAAACTGCAGTTTAACAAGAAAAATAGAAAATCAGAAATCTATTAGAAAAGTAACTACAAAATATTAATTTAATTCAAAATAAAATCTTATTAAATATCAAAAACGTCTGTTGAAAACTAAGTTGTTTTCATCTTCAGTGTTTACCAGTGATAAAAATAAAAATAAAGTAATAAAATATAGACAAGAAACCCGGACATACTTTGCACCATGTGTATGCTTCGCTCCTAGGGTCAGATACTCCTAGTGGATGTGTTGAAATTCAAAAAAAAGACAAGTCTCTTCTTCATCGATATGATTCTGAAAGAAGTTGAAAAGTTTTGGACATTTTTCTAACACTTTGTTCTCGTTTCCCTCCCTCCCCTTTTCTTTATTTATTGAATTAAAAAAAAAAAGTAAAATTTCGACAAGAAAACCGGACATACTTTGCATCGTGGATATTCTTCGCTCTTCGGGTCAGTTACTCTTGGTGAGTGTGTTGAAAATTACGACTACTACTTCAAAAGTAATATTGTTTAATTTTACTAAAATGTCAACAATCAGGGCTAGGATTTACATGCTGTAGCATGTTTTTTTTTTTTTGTGACTTCTAATTATTTTGATTTTGTCAGTAATGTCTACGAATCACCTCATGATGAGATAAATGGTGGTCTTTTTATTTCGCATGTTTTTACATATATTGAATAAAATTAATATTATTGCATATTTCGATCATAAGAGTGTGAAAAATGCATGTTTTATAGTGTATTTTGTAAATGATTCGTAGTCGTAGCATGTAACACACGTATTTCCACTATTGAGTGTGAATTATAAATTTTGTTTCTAAATTATTTTATTTCTCAATTATATTACATTGAGACAAACAGCCAATCATTGACGAATTCCAATAAATAAATATTTTTTTTTGTAACTGTATTTTTGTGTTTGTCTTATAAAAATTTAAATGCACAATTCACAAAATTTTTATTGCATGAATGATCTTGACCTGTGAAATTCGACACACGCCCACTAAGAGTATGCCAAGCGTGGAGCGAAAAGAACACCCGTGGTTCGAATTATGTCCCGAATTTCACAATTCATAATACCCGAAAACTCCACTTGAAACGTAAATTCGTAAATCCATAAAAATCCTGATACTATCTTCTATTCGTACGCTCTGAGAGTACAAAAGGCTAAGGTACAGCCCATTAACGCGACGTGGATTACCGACAAGGGGTCGATCTGAACTCGTGACGACCCGCGTAAGGGTTGTAAAGATCGCGTTTATGGAAATCGTTTCGCGAAATGGGAACGGGAGTTCGCAGTAAAAATCTCCAGCGATGATGCGATAAGGGAGAAAATAGGAGGCGTATAATTTTCGGCTAATGCCAGCGGAATATTTAGCACCGGTGAACAACATACAGCGAAACGGCCAATAACGGGAACATCAAGTTCGGACTGCAAGTGTGACGACGCGGTTATAAACGCGAAGGACACAGGGTTGTTACGCCACTGGAAAACCTCGAAAACCTGGAAATGTCAGGGAATTTAATTAGGGTATGGACAAATAGAGAATAGTAGGGGAATTTTTCAATATTGTCTGGAAAACTATTTACAGTTAAGGCTTTTAAAGTTTACTTATACTGTGAACCTAATTCATTTAGTTTTACATTTTTCTAATCTATAAAAGAAATATGTACTTATTTTATTTTATTCCTTGTTAAAATTTTCATTAAGTTCCGATTAAAAAAAAAAAAAAAAAGATAGATTCTGTGTCTTTTTTGTCAAATTTTGGGTAGTTTTTCCCAAATTTTTAGAAAAGTATTGAAAATTTTGAAAAATGACCTCTTAAAAGTACAATCTAGTGGTCTCTGTAGTTGCTGTTTGAAAATTTTGGATAAGTATTTCCATACGACAAATTGTTTACAGAAGAAAAAAATAATAACATCATTGTAAATCACTAAAAAATATATGGTTTATAAATTATGGGTTTATAATAATGGAAATTTTTTATAAAAAACATAGAAAACCAGGAAAAGTCAGGGAATTTGAAAAATTTAACTGCGTAAGAACCCTGAAGGAGTGATTCGCTCCTTAAAATATATTATATTACTATCTAAATATAAATGTAGATAAATATGAAAATAGAATATTAAATTTTATCTAGGTAGGTAAATATGTAGACATAACTTTTTTATTTAGATTTTTACCTTATAATAGTTCATTATTGTTATTATTTTCTTTTCATTAATGGCTGAGTAATGTGATAAAGGGAAACATATTATACCCAGCAAAGCTTATATTATGTATCAAAAACATATTAGAGATAACTATAAAATACATACATTGTAAAATATATTGAGTGTACAGTACTAATTTTATTGTTTGACAAATACAAAACGTTTATACAGAATATTATGGTTGAACGCCAGAGAGGTTACTTTAGACTTTACACATATTTTCTGATTCAAACTTAAGACAATTGAAACAAAGGTCTTTTAAACATTATATTCAAATCGTGAATTAAAAATGTAACAAATAACTAGCGTGGTCATGTATTTAAAGAAAATGACTGAATGAATAAACGATTAATGTAAAAAAAAAAAAAATCTAAACCTAAAATATTAATTAGGTGATTAATTATTTATCTAAATAAGATGAAAGTATTTAATTTCTATCCAGATAACATTCAACACTGCCAGGAACCATGGACGTATCATACCCTAATTATTAACAAGGAGAACATAAATTATATTGAACTATACTCAAATTAAATATGTATTGAATGACAACATTAATAGTCAATTATTCTAATCTTTACGGTTATATATTTGGTTCAAATGCCGCATAGTCAGACAATAAATATCAAAATATACAATGTATATATTTTATTGAATTGTTACTGAGTAGAGAGTACCTTCATTAAACATTATATATATTTTATAAGTTTCTTTACATTTATACATTATATATTTTTAATACAATTGAACGTAAAATATATATAATATTGACCTAAGCTTTGTAATAAAAAAATTGTAAAAAAAATACTTTGTTCTACTCTAATTTTTATGACAAATGCAAGTCAATCCTACATTTATTTATACTAAAATATATTCAGTTTTTATTTTTGACGATAAGTCTCGTTCAATGTGAAAAAGAGGGAGATTTGTAACCGAACATTTTTCGTTTGTACTTTTGATCCATATATTTATATCGAGAAACATATTATTATTTATAGTTGGCAAAATGTCATTTAATTTTCTTAGTGTGATACGATTATAATATAGTATTTACTATTTTACGTTTATTTAAAAGCATTGATAAAACATAAAAGAAGACCGAAAAAAAACTAGAGGGGCTGAAACACTTATTGGGTGGGGGGGGCTATAGTCTCTCAGTTCCCCCTCATCCTACGCCCATGCAAGGAATACACTTTGGTCGCACTAATAGTAATGTAAAAAAGTACTATATTTTATTTTTCAACAATTATATAATACATTTATTAAACGAAAATTGTAAACATATTTCCTCGACTATAGAATGTTCAGTAATGTTACAGTTTGACGTTTACTAATGAATAATAAAATACGTTTTTGTAGATAATAAATTATGTAAATAGTAATAAAAAAAAATTAATTCTAAAAAGTAAATATTAATTTAGAATATCAAGCAGTTTACTTTGTAGTGATTTTAATGAATAGGTATGCTTTTTTTTTTTAGGATAAATACTGTGTGTTCAAAGCTAGTTGTAAGAATCCAGAGACTATATAAAAATTTTTGATGAATTGCTTATGAAAAAAATATTACATTTTTAATAATATCATTAGACAGTACCTTACATAGAAAAATGTTATTCAATATGTACAAGTTATGAAGATGTAATGTAAACTAAACATTTAAACACAAATTAATAACTTATTTAAATTTTTCAAATTTTAAATAAATATAATATTATGTTACTTACAAGTAGTCATCCAATTAATTTTTGAACCGATGAATAGTTAAATTATTCATACATTTATACCTTAACTCAAAATCATAAATTCACAAAGTTCAATTTAAAAACCCTTATAAAATCAAACTAGAGCGTGTTTTATATTTTATACAATTAATTTTCGAAGTTATTGTTAATTAATTTCGTTATTATCTCAGATTCAAATTTAAATTCTGAGCAAAGCAAGAAGCAAGTGTTTTACAATGATGTTTACTTTTTTTTTTTCGTAAACACTTTATATCGTATAGAAAATGCTTGTCCAAAAGTCTCGGCCAGCAAATTTTTTAAAAAAACATGATTTGCCTTTAGATGATAGTTTAAAAAGGTAATTTTTCGAAATTCTCAATTATTTTCTCAAAATTCGGGAAAAACTACCAAGCATTTGACAAAAAATCTTAGAAACTATATTTCTCCTAAGTGTGTGGTCAAAAATGTCTTCATTATCGGAATTATAAGACGAAATGACAATATTTAACTTGAAAACAATTATAAAAAATAAAACATCTATATAGTATTAAGTAAACTTTGTAAAGCCTTAAATAACAGTATTAATATATTTTATTTTATTTAATAAATTAAAACAATTTTTTTTTTTTTTGAGGGGAAGGGCAAATATTAAAACTTAGAGTCAATGCACTCAAATTAATAAATGTGCAGTGCGAAATTTTCAAAATTTTAGGCCCTGGATTAAAGTACATTAAAGTAAAGTAAAATAAATTTAAGTAAATAAAGTGAATAAAGATTCTATTGTAAGCTGCAGGTTCATATTTTTTTTTATTTTTTCCATGTATAACATTTTCTTTTGCAAGCATAATTATATGGAAGTGACGGGAAAACTGAATTACTTCCAAAAAATTGTACAAAAAGCTCCCGTTCTAATTTTTTTTGGGACTTGAGGACATAATTTTGAAAAAATAAATAAAAATATTTCCGTTTTTTTTTCTTATTTTACTTCGTACATTGGTCTGCTTACTTGATTTACAAAAATCCAAAACCGTATGAGTGAAGATGACTTTTAATAAAATGATTGATCGAATCATCCCTTACATGGTCGAATAAATATTCAAAAACCGTAAGCCAATTTCTCGGTGACGTTTCTCGGTCATTACGGTTATATGCAAAAGTTTTATTAAAAAAACTTAAAGTCCATGTAATTTAAATTAATTCTACTTCAATACATATTGAATTCTCGTATATAAATAACGCAACTGACCTAAATTTTACCAATCGAGAGTAAAAAAATTATTTTCAAGAAATTCTTTTGCATATACAATCGTTTAAAGCCATATCGTTTGATATGAATTACACAAATATTTAAAAAAAAAAAAAAAATGGGTCGGAAAATAAAAATACATTGTACTAATATTTTTTCTTTAATACATATATATATATATATAAATGCTCGTAACCAAGGTCGTAGCCAGTATGACATTTCGGGAGGGGTTTAGATTATAAAGACGTATTTTGACTAAATAAATTAGGACAAAAAAAATCTCAACAAAATCTGTTCACCATAATAATAATTACATTATCATTGGAGTATATGCAATTTACATAAAATATTATTATTAATTATTATAAAATTTTGTTTATTTTGATTTAAAAATAAATTTCAGGGGGGAATTGAACCCTGAAACCCCTCCCCTGCCTACGACCTTGCTCGTAACATCCACGAACATAACTCATTGTTGATAACTCGTAAGTAGAACATAAAAATAATATATTATATGTAATATAATCAATACATAATGTGTTCGAACCTTATTATATAATTATTTGTTATTATAACAAAAGATTGGAAATAATATAACATTTCAAATAATTTTCAAAACGTTTATGACACGCATTTTGGCTTCTTGTAAATGAAATTATTATATAAACTGGCGATAAATTATTTTCAATTATATATATTTGAAAAGTACTTTTAAAATTTTATTTAAACAAAGACACAAACGTAAAGTCAATAAAAATGTCAACTATTTAAAACGCGATTGGGAAACGTAATAAAGACGAATACGTTTAATTTGTATGTATGTTTACAAAACGAACACAATACTTATATATTCTCCGTGGATTTTGCGTTTTAAACGTTTAAAACTTATAATGAATTACATTATATATAAATGTATATAATGAAAGTGTAAAAGTTAAACCCCAGCATCTGGTCATTGTTTTTCGTTTGTTATTGCTATGTAATTTAATGTAATTGAGTAAAGTAAGTATAAACATTTAAAAAGTATAATTATATAAATGTGAAAAAAGTTTATTGGGCAATGAACGTAAAACGTGCTTATATAATCAATCGTAAAATTTGGTATATAAATCACAATCGACTTATAGCTAAGTATTTGTATAAGAAGATTTGTCGTTAAAAATATTCTTAATTTTATTAAGTAAATTGTAATTTTATATACGTAATTATAACAAATTTAACGTTAATTATGCTAAAATGATTTATTACAAAATTATTAAGAAACAATGTTTTTAAATATTGCATAACGAATTGCGCAAAGTCTTTGATAAACTGACATTATATTACGAGTACAAATCACCTAGAAACGTATTTCGATTTACACGTTTAAGATGTAATTCAAAAAAGATCTTAATCGAATCTCTCGGACAAACTCGTTATTTCAAATATTCAAATTAATTATAGCAATTTCTAATTCATATCCGACAAATTCTTATAATTTATATATATAAATGTATTTCCAGTATTTATTGTGGCCGTATCCTTTTTCTTCCAAAAATCAAATTCCATTTTCCTCCACTTCCTTTTTCCTCCAAAAAAAAATTCTATCCCGTTTTCCTCTACTGACAATATTACTTACTGTTATTTAACGAATTTTCAAATCATTGATTTCTGAAAACACCGAGACCTATGTAATAAATTTATTTTAATATCATATGAATGTGATGAAAAAGAAAGAGTAAAAGTAAATAGTTTATAAATACAAATCAATATGTTATTAATTTATAATTATCATGATTTTATTTTTATTCTATTATGACTGTATAAGTTTATAGTAAATACAGTGAATTTAGAAAATTATAAGTAGGTACTTATACAAAAATTTAAAATGAAAAATTAGAAGTTTGGTAAATAATAGATATATTTAATTGTAGAATTATATACATTTTAAAAAGTTAAAAAGAAATTAAATGTTTTATAAATAATAAGTCGTTAATATAGGTAAGTACCTAAACTAAATTATAGAAAGGTAAATAAAAATTAAATACTAAATATTTTTGTAATTATTTGACATTTTCCCAAAAAATGCAAATCCAAAAACATAAGTTGCAAATGCAATATTTTTATAATATTTATATACAGATCAGTTTGAATTTCAATATTTACCTAGTAATTTCTCTTTTTTCCAATTGTATCATTGCCATATAATCTTTGGATTTTTTTTTTTGGTGTTTTCTATTCTAACTTCGAACGGGTATATAAAAAAAAAGTTGATTAACGATTTTTGAGATTTTATCAGATCAATTAGACATGTGTGACAGTGAGATCTTATTAAATTTTCAAGTCTTAATATCAAAAATCAAAAATTTTATTGCATAAAAACTAACAAAAAATGAGAAATTTCCGAATTTTCAAAATGCCGTTCTTAACTCAAAATTGATCAAATCTTTTTGAAATTTGTATGTAATATTTCCGTAGCTATTTTTAATGGTTGGTGAAAATTTCAAGTCTCTAGTTGCATTATTTTAGAAGTTGTGTCAAAAAGTAATTTTCAGTTTTACGGAAATTTCGGTAATTGCGTATTTTGCCGTTTTTCGTCAATTTTTCGACAGTTTTTCCCCGTTTTTGGAAAAAATATTGAGAAATTGGAAAAATGACCTCTTTAAAGTACCATCTGAGTGTGATTCCGGTTCTATAGAGATACTGATCGAAACTTTCGGACAAGTATTTCTATACGAAAAAGTGTTCACAGAATGAGAAAAAATAAAAAAATAAACATCAATGTAAAATCATAAGATTCTTTACTTCGTTCAGAATCTAAAAAAAGACTTGGAAACTATCTTTTTTTTTTAATCCAAACTTTATGAAAATTTAAATATACATAGACAATAATGCGAGAAATGTTTTGACGGAGAATTGAAATGAAATAAAAAAAAAATTTTAATTACTTCATAAACTTGCAGTTTATCTTATCTAGATAATTTATTATTTTCCAGTAATATTGACTCAATCGCCGGATTATTTTGAAAAATTATATAATCGATACACGACGTGTTTCGACAACATCTTAAACGCACGCGGTTTTTTCGTGTGGAAAATCCCTCACGAAATACTTTGGCTTCGTATTGAAACTTTTTTGAAAAATTAATTATCTTCACACAGGGATCACATATCGTTCACCGGAAAACCGCATATATATATATATATATATATATGTGTCGGAACGCTGTCCGACTCATAAAAGCTTCAAAAGCTTGCACACATTTTTTCCGCGATAAATGTCAACTAATTTTTCATCTCGTGCTTTACAAAACGTTTACACGTCCGAGAACTGTGTGCAAACACCGCGTCGTTGCAGCTGAATAATACGCCGATGACGAGACACACTGATACCCGTTTCAGCAACATTAAACCTCCAAAATTCACCTCAACTCCGACGAAAAACGGTTTGCCGTCGTTCGTAATGGCTTTCAAATTAAAACCAATTAAAATCCGTTCTCACTTCGTCCACTGTTAAACACGTCGAAGTTTTTGATCAGTAATGGTCAATAAATATTAACACTTGCGCATCATTTATAATATTTTTAGGGCTAGGGACTTATGGGAATTTACATGTTTTTCAAAAATCATTCAAAACATAGCTATTAGTAATATAATAAAAATGCTTTTCATAACACCAGGAGTTGTATGCAGTTCTATATTTAATTTGCATATTTAGCTTTTTTTTTTTTTTATATGAGTGCTTATTTCACATATTTTTCAGTATTTAATTTGAGTTTTCTTAATGTCGGGAAATTGTTCCCTGAATAACTGAAGAAATTAAATATTATTTGATATTTTATTTGTTTGAATGTAAACTTAAAAAGAATTTAGATTAAAAAGCCGGACATACTTCGCACGATGGGTGTACTTCGCGCGACGGGTGGTATTTTCTTGACAGGCGTATTGAATTTTAAAGAAACGATAAATCATTTCTTCAGTAAAACGATTCTGAACGAAGGAAGTTAATAATATAAAAAAAAAATTTTCGAAAGATGTCCAAAATTTTTTTTCATATTTTCAAAATTTTCTTGTGTCAAATTTTGGGTAGTTTTTTCCAAAAAAAACATTGAAGAATTAAGAAATTCAAAAAATGACCTCTTTAAAGTACAATCTAAAGGTAAATCGGGTTTCAAAAAGTTATTGATCGAAACTTTTGGACAAGTATTTGTATACGAAAAGTTGTACACAGAAAAAAAAATAAAAAATAATGTTTTAATACTAAATGTTTATGCACATAACATTATTATGTCTTACTAATGTATTACATTTGCATCACAAAATCTCGACTAAAATACAATAATAAACACATATATAATACAATGACACTTAAACATTAAGTAATATAATTATTGAATTTGTTATTATTATTAAGTATTTTCAAAAAACATAAAGTTAACATAATATTAAAATAATTTGTCATCTTACATTGTAACATTGTTGTTGTTACAATAAATAATAATATAATGTAATAATATTATTACATTCGATAACATCAACAGGTTTAATATAAGAGTAAATTGACCTAGTATCAGATTTAAAGGTAAGGTCATTTTATCTGTGTTTCTATGTGGGGTTTTTAAAATATTTCAATTTCCAAACGAGTTATGAATGCCTATCAGATACAATTTGAAAATGCTAATAACTTTATAATTTTTAAGTATCATGAATCTTATATCAACTAAAGCTCCATTCATAATCGTTTGATTGAAGAAATGATTTATCGTTTCTTCAAAATCTAATACACCCACCAAGAGAATACCACCCAAGGTGCGAAGAATACTCGTCGTGCGAAGTATGTCCGGCTTTTTAATATTTTATTTATTCAATAGGTGTGAAAAAATTTTCTAAAAAAATATATCCTCCCCTCTCTCAGGAACAAATTCGTCACTGGTTGAGTGTCATCGCACAAACGTGTATTTAATTTTCTTAATCCGAAGAGTAACAATTTTCCACTTTTTTTCGAAATTCACTTTTTTGGTATTATCGTATACAGATTTTTTTTCTTTACATTTCTATGCGACAACAAGACAAGTCCAATGAATATTTATGGAGTTATAGAGTAAATAGACTTTGTCTGGTTTATAATATTATGGGAAAAAACAAGATAAGTCCGGACTTGTCTGATTTTTGCTAATCTTTGGACTTATCTTGGTTTTGGACTTGTCTTGGTTTTCGAAAAATGTATTACAATTAACGAACAAAAAACGAGGTAAGTTTCATAATTTCAAGTTATTTTAGAAGTTCAAAAATGTATTTATAATTGAAATCAATTTTACTCAACTAGTAACATGAAATTAAAGATACTTAATATGTCGAATTTTCAAATAAAAATATAAATTTTTATAGTTTTGGTGAAATAAAACGTGTCTCCCGAATAATTTCAAAATATGGACTTATCTCGTTGTTGCACGGAGCCGTTCAATTGTACATAATAACTAACAAGTGTTGCTAAAACGACGAGGTGTAATATTGAGAAATTTTTTAACTGCCCGATTATGAAATTAATTACATGAAATGTATTTATATTAAAATAACGCTTAAGTATGATTTGATCTTTTAATTGAAATAAATTAACAGCGATGTCTGCAAACTTAAACGACACAATCTTTTATTTAATTACATCGCGTTTTATGTCGTCAAAACGCAAACCTACGTATGATATTATGTACATTAAATGTTACAATTAAAACGTAAATAATGTATCATCGAAGCGCGTACGATTAAAGCGAAGGAATCCCGAAGAGATAAAAATAGGGACGTTTTTATTATACCTTTTAAACGTTAATAATGACACGAAGTAACGTAATTTATTTATAGGCTATTCCGGTTTATTGTCTTAAACAGTCCTGAGAAAAAAAAAAAAAAAAAAAAAACAAAAAAAAGTAAAAGACCTTTCTCTGAAAAGTTAACTAAGGAAATCTACTTCGGAATTCATACGATTAATAACGAACCGTGCCTACATAAATTATAATACCCCTATCACTATGACCTTCCCGTTTGATTCGCAAAATCCGTTTTTTAATTTCAATCGAAGTCTGTCGTCGACAGATCTAACAAATCGTCGAAATCGTCCAATAAAAAACCGTTGAAACAATAATAATTAATGTTTTTTTTTTTTTGGAATTCGAGATTCACACGATACGCGTTATTGTATTCCAAGGACGCGTCCAGAGACGTCGTGCGTCGACTCGAATACCAAAATACTGACTAATGATGTTTGTACAAAAAGTTAGAGGTAATAACGAGCAGTGCGATTCTCGAATTCAAAGTGAATTTCTGAAAAGGAACAAACATATTATTATTATTATTATTATTAATGTCTATTCTTATTCCTCGCGTTACAATCGTGTGTCCGGACCATAGGCGCAATTAGAGGGGGACTTGAGGGGGGCTAAGCCACCTCAAAACTACTCATAGCCTCCCCAAGAATTTTTGAGTATTACTTAAGTATAATGCCTTTTTGGAGGCTAAATCAATCAAAAATACATATTAGCCCCTCAAAAAACATTTGTCAAGTTGCGCCAATGGTCCAAACTTATAATTTTCATTATTCGATTAAACGGTTTTTTAAATTTGAAAACTTAATGGTTTCGTTCAGAAAATTCTTCTGTATTTTTTAAATCTTCAAGAAATATCTCGAATCAAAACTAAAAATTATGGTATACAAAACTTAAATAGAATACATTTTTAACTATTGCATTGCTTTCTAAGTGTTTTATCTTATATTAGTATTAGGATTGAATTAGATAAAAATATAATAAGTTTTACAATTCATATTTTAACTTTTATTTATTGATATGATGTATATCCGACAAGCACAAAGCAAAAGCCAAAAGTTAGGTTATAAACAATAAACTAAAATAACAAACTGTCATAATGTTAACATAACCGAGGTATATATATAATATGATAAAATTATTATCTTCTTAATAGTTTAATAATTTCTTTGATCGAACACCTCCCTTCTTTTTTTTTTTTTTTAACAAATACATATTGTACATAATATAAAAATTATTAACTTATTGCTAAACCAATTTGCCAAAACCCATCCTTTTGGTCTAAGACAGTAAAATATTTTTTTATTGATTAGTTTAGGGGCTATTCCATTTAAAGTTGGAATTGGTTAG
Source organism: Stegophylla sp. TES_Ste_2020 (assembly GCA_025469315.1). Taxonomy (NCBI): domain Eukaryota; kingdom Metazoa; phylum Arthropoda; class Insecta; order Hemiptera; family Aphididae; genus Stegophylla; species Stegophylla sp. TES_Ste_2020. The sequence goes on along the minus strand of JAIPRM010004863.1, from coordinate 2,018 downwards.
GTTAGGAGCTATTAACCATTAGGAGCTTGTTATTTTAATATTGCAAAATAAGATACTAAATTTTTACAGTTCTTTATTAAAATATCTATTCTTTAAGCCAAAACTCTGTAGTACGTGTATTTATCTATTAACGCGATGAGATAAAATACATCTAATCCAATTATAATAAATATTGTTCAAAACTTTAATAATTGCAAATGGAATTTATAATTGCTTTCACGACGAAGAAAACAATTTAGATTAAAACGGCGAATATGTTTTTAAGTAAATTCAGATTTTTAGTCTTTTGCATTTTTGTTTTTTTCGTTGTCCTAAAACGAAATTATGTGAGTTATGAATTCGATTAATGTTGTTACATAAAATGATATTCACACAATTTAATTTTGCTTTTTTTTTTTAGCTAATTTTGAATTATATGTTGAGTTTTAGGATTTTTGCTGTTTTTTTGGGATTATTGGTGTGCTTATTACATAATTTTAAAAGATTTTCTTTTTTATATTTTATTGAGCTAAAAAATCCTAACTCTAATATTATGACAGTGGAGAAATATTCTTTTTTTAATTATTCAAAAAGACATATAGCCAACAAAATAACAATATGTGCTTTTCGTGCAAATTACATTTAAATAGTTTCAAAGTAAAAACACAACAATGAACAAATTAACGAGTCGAGTATGAAAACAACGAAGACATATTGTTTTAATGATTTTAATAAGCAGCTATTGTAAAGGTACATCGTTTTAATTAAATTACTCGAAATGTTTAATAGATTAAAATGAAAATTGGAACATTGAATAGGTGGCGCTGGAAAGACGCGAAGAGTATTTTGAAAAGAAATAATTAGTAAATCAACACAATGTGATTAAAAAAAAAAAAAACAAAAACAAAAATGTTTAGAACTCGAAACTTCTGGCATTTACAACTAATTAAATCCGATTTAAGAATGTAAAAATTTCTTATTAAATTGTAATTGTAATAAAACTGTACTCGCGTGTGGGAGTTTTTGATTGGCGATTAGGAATTGAAAATTAAATTCATCCGTGTAAACCAGTGGTTCTCAACCTTTTTTGATTTGGGTCACCCTTGACCGAGATATTTCTTCACCATGTCACCCTACCATTAAAATAATCAGTAGAGCTTGAATATGTATGCTTTAAAGTCATAAAATATGTCTTTACGGCACCAAAAATGTTTAAATATGCTTTAATAAAATTGTTTTTTCCTTCTGAAGTACTTTTATTCGAAATATGTTTAAATAAAATGTCAAATTATAAGTATAAAATATTTTGTGTCAAAATAGTCAATTTCTTTTAAATTTTTGAAGTATAAATTAAAAATGTTAGGCTTTTACTTAATGGTTAGGTGCAACGTTTTTCTCTTAATAATCTGATAGTCGACAGCAGCTGTCTTAATCACGACCTACCGCTCAAATAGTTAGATCTTTCTCATATCATCAATTTAGGTACATAAAGCAAAACTACATCATTTAGTTGAATTAAAAATAAGATATTTTTTTTTCATAATTTGTTAAAAATGTTTAGATGATTTTATCAAAAATCATATTTATTTTCAATTAATTACCAAAATAATCAGAAAGCCACAAATAAGACATTAACATCGTACAATATGCTCTAAAAACTAAACATTTCTAAAATATGCAAAAATAGTAAACAGATTTTGCACACTAAACTATCATACAGAAAAAATATGCAAATTCATACACATCGGAGCCACACAGCAATCAGTAATTTGTGATCAATGACGTACTCAAAATTTCTTAACGGTCGGAACGGAAATAGGGATAGATGAATGAGAAAGAAATTTAAAAAATATAATGTAGCCGTTGAGAAGTACAGATCTTGTGCTAAGGTTTAAATAGATTTTTTTTTTTTTTACTATTTCAAAAAATTTCCTCATTTTTTCTTTTCCTCCAGGATTGAGCGTCACCCCTACACTGGGTTTATGTCACCCTGGTTGAGAACCACTGGTGTGAACGAATGAATTAGGAGGTGCCTTTTG